>OU015497.1:179490822-179618322 GCA_907164885.2 Dolomedes plantarius
TATTTATTTATAGTCTTAAATTGTGCTTAAAAAGCACTAACGTTTATTAATGCTTTAATAAAACGTTAGACCATTGAGAAGAAATATTCTTACCGGGCCAATTGAATCTGAAATTATAAGGTATGAATAAGACTTCTTTACTACTTACTGAAATTTATTTCTAATAAAATTATTCAAAAAATATTTTAGGATATTTAAAGCCATATCATGATACATACACCATGTAATACTTTTTTAAAAGTTAAGTGATTAAACTTTTTTGCTTATTCTAATATCCTAAAAGCCTTTATAGGAAGTGATTTTAAATCCATTAAAGAAATTCTGGAAAGGGAATCCAGATCACTTTTTTCTGAAATTTATCTAACTTTACAGAAACCATTTTTAAATGAAATATTAAGTAAGAGTAATAAAATCAAATAGTTTAATTCGGTAATTTACTTTTTAAATAGCAATAAAATGTTTAGCTTGATTTCTGTGGTATTCCCAGAGGAATTCCCTGTGAAAATTTTTAGACAATGCAGACGAAGTAGCAACAGCAAAATACAGCACTTCAGAGAATTAGTTTTTTTATAATCAAAATTTTTAGTTAAATAATTACTGAGTTAAAAAATTATGTATGAGTGTAAAACGCTTTTCAGGATCAATATGATTCATTACAGCTGCTCTATTAACTTTAATTTATTTTTTGTATCATCAAGAGCAATCAAAATTTTGTTACGATTGGCTCAAGGGAACACATTTATAACAAAGTTAATCGAAATTTAATCCGCAATTATGAGTTAAGTCTTTTAAACACCACCTAATTGAGTAAAAAATGTCTTTTATCTTGAAAGAACTGGTAACATAAATGTGAAATAAAGACCCTTTCGTTCTGAAATTATTCTTTTACGTTTTCCATATGGTAATAAAAAAATCATGCATTTTAAATGGCAATATTTTTTGCCAAATGGGACAGATATTTATATGAATTTTTACTTTGTAAACCTTATGATGCGTTAGGAAAATGACACGGTTTAGATTTGAAATAATCAATACAGCTGTGTGGGAAGCACAAAGCCAGCCTGTTTTATTTTTAATAAAGAAAAATATGATGCAGGTGGGAATGTGTAGTTGAAAGGCGTTTATAGTGGCGACAATTCAATATAAAGGAATTTCTCCTCAGTGCCTGCTAAAAAGGGGAAAAATTTTGTCTGTTATGTAAAGATCATGACATAACTCAGTAGTGGATCTGTTTGGAAGTAAATTACTTTGGTATACATTCTCGGACTAGTTTGTTACATTTTAAGCGAAAAAAAATAATAAATTTTGGATTGGGTAGTACAGTGCAGGCATTTTATTTCAGAGGAGGTTTTTAAAATATCAGTGACTCAATTTGACTCCTTTGATGTTATACATTATCTCAGACTGTCCTATTATAATAATCAAATATTTCTATTCCCTTTAGACCACGAGGAATTTATGCTGTCTATGTTCAAATAACCAATATGTTAAAGAAGTAAAACAAAATTCTCTCTTTTCTGAGGATGAAGAACAGATAGTATAAAAACTTCACAGATTGTAACCTCAGTATATTGAAAAATAGCAGGAATATTTATATTTGTGTCAGTTGATAAGCAAATCCTCAACACGACTAAAGTTATTAAATAATCCAGGGTCGTTTTGATCTTTTAAACTATGTAAATGGTTTTATGGACCGATTTCCTAGCCCATCTCTCAAAAACCAGGGATTTTACTTTTAGACTATTTATATGTGTTACCCTGTAATAACGAAAGCTATTACACATGTTCAATCATTTTATTAAGTTTTTGAACTTCAACAGATTTATTTGGTGTTGTGTGCTCTGTTTACAACGTAAATAGAACCATGACTCACTTTCTTTAAAAGTGTCCGGAACACAGAATATTAGTTTTGTTTTATTTTACATAACTAAAAAAAGACATTCGACACAACAGTCTGTATCTAAAATTAATGTTTGTATATGTTCCGGACAGACTTAACACTAGGTTTCGATATCTTCAACCATAGGACAAAAGATGACTGAGTTAAAAAATCAGACAATAAACCAGAGAAATGTACACCATTTATTTTATTGTCAAATTTAAACTTAAGAGTGGAACAGCATTTATTTATATTTGGTTTTATTAGGCGGGGAATTTATGAATCGTTATCAAAACTTTTAATCATTGTTACAAACGAGAAAACAAAATAGTAGTATTTTATTAGAATTATTTTATCTACACTTTGTTACACAATTTTACTGTGTAGTAAATTTTTTTTTCAAAGTTCATGACAGTGGAAAAAAAATTCTTCTTATTCCTGCAGAATTCTTGAAACATTTACTGTTTTATGGAACAGAAAATGATATTATTACCGTGATATAATCTTTCGAATGAGGGCATAAAAAATCCATTTGCTCGACGAATATCGTTTTAACACGACGTGCTATTTCAAAAGAAAGGAGAGGAGGAAAAAAAATTACCTACGAACTTAGTAATTTTCTGCGGCCAAATGGATAATTTTTGTTTCCAGAACAGTTTGCAGGAAATCATGAAACTCAAATCCGTGGTGGGGAATCGCTTCATATATATTTGGATAAGTAACGAAAAGTTTTTATTGCAGAAATTAATGAATATTCTTTCAAGCCTCCCTAGAAATATATATTAAAGAGAGATAAAACAATTTCGGGAAATATTTTCTTTTAGTTGCCACGAGAGTCATGGCAACACAACGATTTTTTTAAGTATCAGAAAGTTTTTGAACGATGTCAGTGGTGTATATTAAAAATAGTTTAATGATACTTTTATCAGACAGTGATAAAAATTAGAAGGGGATACATTGTTAAATGATGCTTTAATTAGGGACTGCGACAGAATTTTTTAGCAATTAAATGCCATCGACGTATGTGACACATCGTGATTATTTAATTAAAAAAATAAAACTTTTCGCATCTAGGAGTTTCTTAACAGGCTAAATTAAATGCTCATAAGTAACACACTATTTGTGTTCTTACCAAAAATTCATATTTGTTTAGGTCGAATAAAATAACTGAATTTGAGTGTTAGTTGATTTTTTAAAAATGGAACAATATTATGAACAAAGGAACATGAGAATTATGTTTACTTTTAAATGAGAATTTAAACTTTTAACTGAGAATTATGTGTACTAGAAGAAAAATCTTTAAATTTCCATTCCTATATTCGTCTTTAAAACTCCAACACATTCAACTACACAGTATAAATATTTATAATTTTTGTGTATGGGTAAATATGATACTCTAAGGAACAATTGTAACGCTTTAGCGGAAAAGTCCATTACGTGATTTATTTTATACGGGATGGTAATAAAACTGCATCGCAAACATCTGTTTGAGAGGGACATAAATTATGTCTCCTAAACTTGAGGTCTCCAGTTTACCAAGTGATCTTGGTAATGTAGAAATGTGTTAGTTACACTGGTTTACTTTCTAAAGATAAGTAAAATTCAACACTCCATACATTTTAACGACTTCAAAGGAAATCTTCCTTGCCTGAGTTGTGTTCTTTTAGTACGAGGTACTGATGGGTAGCTTTTAAAAAATAACCATGATCCAACAGTTAATAGATTATGTTTGATGATTAGTTTAATACGAAACTTGGACTGAATTTACAAAAAGAAAAACATTGTTCATGTAAAAGTTACATTTTTATAATTCTGTACTAAGTCTTCAGGTTTATACCTTAAACCCTTTAAATGATCTGACTTTATCTTTGTGAAGAACTATCAATATTATTTTCAAAAGAAGTGGGGTAGACATTTGGGTGATACTTTTAATTAACACATCGTTAAAAGTCTTTGCAAAATGTAGCAATTTTGAAAGGAGAAATATATTTTAACGTCCTTACTAGCTAAACTTTTTCTGTATAAACCTAAGCCGTTTCATCGATTACTGATGAGTATGAGTAGCCATAAATCTCGCTTATGCAGAGGCGGATTACTTTTAAAGTTCACAAAATGCGCGCTTATTGCCTTCAAAATCAGGGGGCCTCCACAAATTAATCAACTTCTCTGTACTTGAAAACTTTTTTTTACACAATGACCTATGAACAATGTCAGTGGCGAAAGCTTTGTTTCAGCTCTTAAGTATGTAGAAAATATTTTACTGTAAATCGTATCTTATCTTGCTTTAAAAAAATTGCCTCTACGTTTATGGTAAATGCTATTGGGCAATCATTAGATTGTGGAGACATTAATGATAAGTCCAACAAATGTAAAGTGAAAAAAGTTTTAATGTAGACTGTAACGTTAGACTTACATTAGATACAGGTTTACGGTAAAAATTATGTAATTTTAAACTATTTAACCAAATGGAAAGTCATTCTGTCGGTCGTTAGCAACGCTCGGTTTCATACTCTTCGAAAAGCTTATTTCTAACAGTGTTACTGCCTCCTATAAATTTGCTCATTTACTTCTTGATACCATTTCTCCTTTGCATTTTGATAACGTTTATAAGGGTCAGAACTCTTTTGAGTCAAGAAACTAAAGAAAATACTTCCCTTTAAATAGCAAAATGGTTTCCGAATATGTTGAATCTATCTGGAATCATGTTAATATTTGTGTGCTATTGATTGTTTATGTTTAAAATTGTACGAGTTTCATCTCTCTGCTACTGAGGTAGAGGAATAATTGAAGCTCTCTTTATCCGATTCCGTGTGATATGCGCACAATTTGCTGGTCAAGCTTTTTCAGAAACGTTTTCAGATATTTTTGACTTAATTTCTCTTGTTAATAACAAGCGTGTTGTCTCTCGCTTTTTGATTCAGTAAAATCTATTGTATCTTGCATGCAGTCTACTCAACAAAAAGAAATACAAAAATACTTTGCCTTTTTTCACGTGTTTCAAAGTTTCTAAAACCCCAAATTCTCTAATCCTAGACCCCTTAACCTAGTTAAAATCATCCTCGTTAGTACACATTCTCTGTTTTTTACACGTCTCTGCACCGTGCTCTACAGGTTTGCTCTTATACATCAGTTCCTTACCTCTGAAATAAAATTCCTAAAATTCGTTTCGCTAAATCAGAGATATTCTCCATCTATTGTTCATTATGCCCTTAAGTATAAGGAAACACGAGGCACTTCTTCAAATACGGATTTTTCCTCTCATAATAGGATTGCAATGCTTTCGTTTGCTACTCTCTTTGTATCAAACACACTTACCAATCTCCTCACTCCTTTTAGCTGAAAGACTTTTTCCAAACCCACCAATAAACTGTAATTTCGTTCTTTGAAATATCCTTTTCCTTTAGATAATTGCCTGAGAATTTCTTTTATTCCGTGTCAGTTCAGCATCGGTTATAACCTAGCGGATATCTCAAAGAGCGTGAAAACTACGAGTTTCTTAAAGAAATTTTTTGGATTTCCTGTCAACTCCCATTTTCGGTCCCATTCACCCATAAGTTTAATTTTCCAGAGGCGTGTATCTTTGGCAATCCCAGTTTGATTTCTGGACAGGAGATTGGTTTGAAAAATTGTTTAATATCTCGTCACATTTTATGTTTATCTGGATGGAGATTTTCACCCCTCACAGTTTTCCTGTTGTTGGATGGTAAATCTCTCTGTGCACCATTTTTTTTTTTGCCACTCGATTGCTAACACTTTTTTACTTAGCTCATAATTTACAATGCCATATCGGCATAAGAAGTTAAAAACATAGTTTTCTACTTACCTGGACTGGAACTGAAAGTTTCACCACCCTTGACTTTTTTCACTAAGTTTTGTTCTGTGTTTTCTTTTGCTATATCCTGTTTTTAAAATGTTTTGCAATTATTGTAAGGACTGCAAATATTTTTTTTATTAAAAGTATTTAGTACGTGTGATTAATTTATCTTTAAATCTTTAGAGACTAATTTTTTGAAGGTTTAAAGCAAAAAACATTAAAAAGTTTTCTAACGATTCATTTAAAAACTAAATATCTTTAATGGTTGTGTGGAGATAAATAAAGACAACATTTATTCTCGAGACAAAAAGTTAAAAAAATAGAAAAATCAATTGTTACATAAAAAGTTGGGATGAACTCTTCTTTAGGGAACTTAGAAAGTGTTTGCCGCTAACTATCTAGTAGAAAATTAAATTTGATTCTGAATAGTATAAGAGATTAAATCTGATTCTGAATGGTATAAGAGAGAATCTCCCAAACTGTGGCTCCACTTAAACACTCTTTGATGCTTAATATGACACTAAAGGGGATAAAATTTATTATTTATCAGTAAAAAAAAAACAGTTAATAAAATTAGAATCTTGGTTGATTTATTAAATCTGTCATAGCTTGAAGATTTGGCCAACAATCCGAATAACATGAGGTGTCCGCAACAAAGTAAACTCTCTCCATTTAAAGTATAAACTATTTAATGGATAGACGAGATATTCTAATTGTAAATTAAGGTTAATTACACGAATGTACATGATTAGAGAAAAATAGACAGTTTGATGTTAGAAGGTTTATTTAACGTGCAATAACTAAGGAATTTTTATAAGGTTTATGATGTTCTAGACTCAATGAGATATACGTAAATGAGAAATACTCTCCCTCTAAATTTAAAGCCATTAAATTGGTTGAATATTTTATAGGACTAAGCAACATGATTATAAGAGTAATATCTAGCGTTCACCGTATGAGTGACACATTTTAAAGAACCAACAAACCAAACGTACTGAATCAAAACTTCGTTAGTTTCACTAGATATCCGCAGGCTATTAATTATACTTAAATCCGTAAACGTCATCAGATGTCGAAACTTGAAAGCCTGCCTTTCACAGGAAAATAGTGTTTTAGGGTAAGATTAGAAACGCAAATTAGAATTAATTAACTGAATATAAAAGCAAATTTTTCCTCAAATATTTAAAATGCATTATGATTGTTCATTAGTGTTACATTATTTAATGAAACACAGATGTTCATAAAATTCTTTAGTTATTTTTGTTAAATAAAACTGCTGTATGTCTTGCAATTTTTTATTGCTGCCAAATAATGCTACATGTTAACTCCTGTAATTTATATCGTATCCCTTTTATTGGAATACCCTGTTTAATCCGTCAAATTATCGAAAATTAAGATAGAAGAGAAACAGCTAAAAATACCCCTCATAAAAAAAATATTGCGTTGCTTTGAAAATTCTTATACGCAACTAAATTTTAAAATTAATATAAAATAAAAATAAATTTAATATGAAATAAATCTGCTAACAGTCTGAATTAGTGGCCTGTTGTTGTCTTCTGGTTCATAGTACATTTATTCTATTTGAATAAAATTATAGCAATTTGAACTATGTTCCTTTTTCTCACTTAATTATGAATGTCCATCGTTTATCAATTGCTTGTGATGTTGTTGTTGTTTGCCAACGTTGTTGTTGTCGTTTTAGGCCAATGTTTGGCCTTCATTCATAGCCTACCAAGGAGAAATTGTTACAACTTGATGAACTGGGTTTGTTAGAGGGTAATTTTTACTTTTCTTTCTGCCCTTTGCTTAGCAAGAGGATTTGCTGAATAGAAGACGAATAAATGATATAGATTATAAATTTCATTAGAAATGGGCGTTTCGTATTCATTCATGGCCTACCAAGGAGAAATTTTTGCAACTTGATGAACTGGGTTTGTTAGATGGTAATTTTTACTTTTCTTTCTGCCCTTTGCTTAGCGAGAGGATTTGCTGAATAAAAGACAAATAAACGATATAGATTATTAATTTCATTAGAAGCGGGCGTTGCTAATAAAGCCGAGGAAAATATTATTTAAACTTTTAAAAAGCACAGATTTATAAAATAACATTCATTTGAAGTTTTCACAGTTTGTATGTAGCATGTTATTTCCACTATATACTTTTCAAACGCAACATTTTATTTCAATTTTATGATCACTCGCTTACGTGAAGCTTTTCTTCATTCTTCTTTTTTCTTGGGTACTTTGAAGAAACCCATAAATCAGAGCTAACAGCACTTCAGAAATAACTAAGATAGTTCAGAAATTGAATTTAGGCATTCCGATAACCGCACAAAAGCCCTGAGACTATTTCATATTTGACGTAAGGTCAGATTCTTTGTAATGCTCCTCGTATTCTCCTTCATTAAGACCCGACTTCGGCGGAAGTAAAATAATTTTATTTCATCTGATGCTCTTCAAAAGTCTTAAATTCAGCTACCCCTTCCCAAAGCGTAAAAAATTAGTTTTAAATAATCTATACTTGTTTGGAATTGAATCCTCAACTCCTGCTTATCAAGGAAGATTGCTGTCTATCACGCAATGAAAAATGCTGTAATCTCTCTTAATAAACGTCATTAAATGACTCGAGATTTATCAATACATGGAAATTAGATCAAGTTTGTTTGGAGGAGGTTAGATTGTAAGACATTAAAACGCATTTTTCATATTAAGAAAATGAACTAAGAATCTAATTAAAAACTCTAACCTCAAGTTTTTATCAAATTCACAGACGTCAAATAATGCTTGGGTAATAGAAATTTGACTTTTTGAGTAAGAAAAAAACAGAGTGGAAGCAGAAAGAAAAAAAATTTAAAACTCATTTTGCAATGCAGGAAAATCGATTTGACGAAGTGCTTAAAAATCTAAGCGAAAAATACCTAATCGCTATTGTTTAATTAACGTCAACTTATACTAAAAACTTGGCTTATAGAAACTTTTCTTCTAGTTAAGAGAAAACTGAATAGACCCATAAGAAGAAAAATAAAGTTTTCTATTTTAGTTACTGCAGAGGAAAAAACTAGATTTGACAAACAATGACATTTTTAAGTTACGTGGGTACCATAATATGATAGGCAGCAAAGCATGCACTTACCTACATCAATCACCTTTTAAAAGCAATTTCTTGAAGTTTAAAATCTAAGAAATACTTTCAAGGTTCCACAAAAAAAATTCTGGCTTGAAGCTGAATAGACCGCATAAAGATTAAAAGAAGGAGCTATTAATATCAATTCTCTGAAAGAAGCATTATTAATAAAAATTACTTTTCCTTTCATATAAGTGATTTACTGAATAGGATTGAAAATTCTGCTGAAATATACTCAAATAATACTCTTAAAATGTTAAGATTTATTTCAATTTAGGTTAATATTTGAAATGAAATTTGTCTGATAGAAAAGAAAAATAAAATATAATGTAATATAACAATTTTGGAACAACTCGAGACTAGGAAGTAATTCCTTCAGTGGAATATAAGTGAAACGTTTCTTTTTTTAAATTAAGAGATGTTTTTATCTCTTTCGTAAAAAAACTGCTTCACGCATTTCATTATTACCAATGCAACATTCAATTTCTTAAAAGGATTTTCATATTTGCTTATTCAAGTTTTACAAGAGCTCTATCATGCTATTATGGAAATTAACCTGATAGTATTTTTAGATGCAACCTACAGCTTGTGCATTTAAAAATTTAATCCCTATGTTTTCGTTTACCGTCTCTTGAGAAATGCAAATTGCATTATAATTTTCTTTTTTAATGTCTTGCACAATCTTTTGTATTTTAGTGCTCCAGTAAGTGAATTCAATGGCTTTCTCAATCTAAAGCTATAACAATTTATATTTTAAATCACCACTTTTCCTCCTTTTATATTATGCAAACTCTTGAATTACACAGAGAGCTTTTAGGGGTTGGAAACATTTTTTCTTTAATTCAAGATCTTAAATAAATGGTCGAGTGTTTAGTTTCAGGAAAAACAAATGTATTAAAAATTAATTGTGTTATGAAACTTCTCGACGTTAGTGATATTCCATGAAAGCTTAAATTCGCAAAAAGTATGCGTTTGTTGATATTAATATTTATGTAATCAGTGAGGAGTAATTCTTCCTTTGTATAGCCCAATGAAAAATATGTCAGGCCCATGTAGTGAAGAAATATACAAAAGTATTTTTTAAAACTTATATTTCAAATATATATTAGTACCACAATTGAACAATCCTTGTGCTTACATACAGGTTAATGACAAGAGATATCTAAAAGATAATATATGTTCTTATCTATATTTCGTATCTAATGTTCTTCAAATTCAGCTAATGAAAATATATTCAACTGAGTGGCTTCAGGTAACACTAGTGGAAGGTCTGAAGTGGCTCATTAATTTTGTTTACTCGGAACCCCTGTGCAATGATTTTAAAAGGATTCATATCTATTGAAATAATTAAAGTTCATTTATAGTGTTTTTTACTCTATTTTATATCGCATTTTAACCGACTGAACTTCATGTCATTTTATTAAAGAGAGGAAACTTGTTAAAAAGAAAAAAAATTAATTTCCAGGATAATTAGAGAACATTATCCATATTACCGTATCTTGCCTTGTCTATAATTGGAACATACCTATTCTTACGCAGGTAAAGTATATAATTTCATTATGCACTGAGTAAGCATTTAACACAAATTATCTTCGTAACACAATTGCATAATTTATGCACTTCTGCATTTCTACGTGCATGCAAACAATACGAGTATGAAGGTTGATTTCTATGCTCTTGCGATATAGATTACATTATATATTTTTCTAATTTTTAAAGTATCCAAATAAGCACTAAAAAAGGTAGTTGGAGGATAGTCAAACAACAACAGCGCGGGTTTCCGTTACTATTTTCTATATATTCAAGTTCCGAGACTGGCGTGAATATTTGCTTAGGCCAGGAGTTAAAGGTTCGAGTATCAATAGATGGCCCTATAGAGCAGGGGTCGGCAACCCTTGGCACGCGTGCCAAACGTGGCACGCCGATGACTTGTTTCTGGCACGCGAAACAAGTCCTTGCCAAATTTATTTTCAATTATCACGTGTTAAGTGATAATTGAAAAATAAACAAAGTGTCATAAACAACAGCCGACAGGGGCTAATTGATACATGGTTGCCATTGTAACATTACCTGAGCGTAGAACCGGAGCTGAAATGTGAAAAGCATTTGTGAACGAATTATCTATTCGACAAATTGACGTTTCAAAATTAGTATTCGCCACAACAGATGGTGCCTCCAGCATGACTGGAGTGAGGGCAGGATTCATAAATCTCTTTGCAAAAGATGTTGGTCATCCACAGATGGGTTTCCATTGCATCATACATGAGGAGGCTTTATATGCAAGAGCTAGCCTAAAGGCACTTCAGGAAGTGATGAAAACAGTTACCATGGTTATTAATGACATTTCTGCTTCGGCTTTAAATAAAAGACAATTTCAAATTTTACTAAATAAGGTAGATTACCCCCGCGACAAGGATTAAAAATGTACAATAATGTTCGTTGGTTTAGCCAAAGTTTGGTTCTGAAACGAAATGTTGAATGCTTAGATGAGATTAAGCTCTTTTTGAATGACCAAGAATTGTCTTACCAATAATTGTCTGACAGGATGTGGGTTTGTAAACTGATGTTTTTTGTGAACATTTAAATTAATTGAATATTAAGTTACAAGGCTATGGCAAGGTACTTGATGTTATGTTTTATTACATAAAAGCATTTGAAAAAAAAACTAGAAAATTTTAAGAGGGATGTAGTTGATAATGAGGTAGTATTTAGATACTTCCCAAAAGTAAAGGGTACATCAATGATCTCCTGAAAGATAACAGATTACACCACCAATGTTATCAAAGGCTGTTTTTGAACATTATCTAGTCAACTGTTGGGCAGTTCGTTACAAGCTTTGCTAAATTCAGAGAACTGGAAGAGACGGCAAATTTTATTAAGTTTCCAGACAGTATCAAACTAGGTGAACTAAACTTGCAAATGTTTTCATGGATAGACATGGATGATTTTGAAATGCAGTAGATTAAATTTCAGAGTAGCTCAATTTGGAAGAAGAAATTAGTTCACCTTAGTGTTGACATGGAAAATATTGAAAAGGATCTATTAGAGACGGGAGAAACAGAGAAAACTGCGGAAAACGAAGTATTAAGGACTTCGAATACTATTCCAGAAAATAATGTCTGTTTAAAAACCTTGCAGTAGTATAACTACCCATATTTTCGTCTACCTATGCTTTAAATATTTGTTCTCAGTGATTAACTTTGTTAAGTCTCGAAACAAGAGTAGTCTGACGGTTTGGTTTGGAGCACTACGGTCAACTTTTGCTGCACGAGGGCTAATTAGACCGGTACCTACTGCTTAAAGCCGATTCCGAAAGGCTACAAACATCCATAAAAAACTGGATGGCAGTCTACTACTCCAGTCGCATAAAAAACTAAATAAATAAAAAATAATGAAAGGGTTTGCTTTTACAAGGTGTGGATTAAATGCAATATTGTTAAATAATTCGGGATATTTTTTAACTTTCGTATACTTTTTCCATTATGACGTCATTATTAGTATTATGACGTCAAAATGACGGGTTGGATGGCAGTCTACTACTGACATGGACATGGATATGGACAAAAAGTTTTCGTGAGGTTCCAAATAGGGCTAAGAAAGCCCTTTACCCTCGGTATGGATATGGGAAGCACTGAAGCTTTTCACGCATGGTCCAACTCCAATTGCATGAAAAACTAAATAAATAAAAAATAATGAAAGGGTTTGCTTTGACAAGGTGTGGATTAAATGCAATATTGATAGATAATTCGGGATATTTTTTTAACTTTCATATACCTTTTTCCATTATGATGTCATTATTAGCATTATGACGTCAAAATGACGGGTTACCTTCTAGTCATTTATAAGGGATTTAAAATCAGCAAACAATTATCTGTAATAATATTTTACTGTATTTTATTCATACAAATGTATAACTGGGAAAAATTAATGACTGCATAATTAAAAGAAATAACTGTTAGTGTTAGCTTTTTGTGTTGATGCTAATAATAGTGTCTTTCAATTGTGAGAATATATATGGCAGTTAAAGTTATACTCACAGGCTAATAAAAAATGTACACAAAAACTTTTTTGTAAAAACCTGTCATAATTATTTTTATTCAGTCATTTTTACATGATTTACAGAATCCCTTACAAGTGAAATATCAAGATATCAAATATGTTCTCAAGAAATTTTGGTTGGCACGTGGAAATATTTTGTATCAGAAATTTGGCCGATTTTGGCACGCATTCTCAAAAAGGTTGCCCACCACTGCTATAGAGTAATTAGTAAATATGAAAAAAAATCCAAAAGAAATGTTGGGACCTAAGTAGACTGTTCCCCAGCGATCTTATAAGAGAAATTATTATTTTATTTTTTTAATGTTATTTCAGAGTTAATTTTGTATCGTATATTTTCTTAACACGGAATATTAATGTATAATGCTCATTCTGTCATTTTTCCCTGAAAAGTTACATTTACCAAGGATCGCAACTTATAAATAATTTCGAACGGTTCTTCTTCAACTTTCTGAATGTGTCAAGAATTGGATTTTGGCATTTCAAGACAAAGTAAGTCAAAAGTATTGACGTCCTAGTAGGAACTACGAATATTTAGGCTTCTAACCACATTTTCCTTCGTCAAATATAATGTGTTCCGAGAAGAAATATTCAGCGACATTAATATTTTAAATTAAAAACGCTTATTATTTTCATATCAGCATCTAGGTTAAGTATGCCCTTTTTCTTCTTTTTGATTTTAGTTCTAATTTCAATAAAAGAAAAAGAATGGAACGAGGCTATGCGTATTGGTTTCCAATACTTCCGTTAATGCTTTCCGCTAATTTAGGAATTGCCTGAAGAAAAATGAAAATGTTGCAAGACAGACGTTGTTAGTTTCTCAGAAAGTCTTTCTGAATTAATGTAACAAACAAGCTCTAGTTTCTTGGAACCAAATACATTTTTATATAAAATTACATTTTTATCGGTTTTATTTACAATCTTTTGCATACATTCTTACATTACAACAGTAGAAGACTCTCTTTTTTATTAATATGTTATTTGTATGCAAATGACGTCTACTAGAGCCGGAATTTTTTGAGGAAAGGAATAAGCCAATTTTTCACTCTCAACTTGAGGAGTTTTCCAATATTCCTCAGGCATTCTTTGCTCATAGGGATTAAGGAAACAGTGTCTGAGAGCTAGCATTAAATTGTCATATGAATGATCAAAAATGTTTCATTATGTTAAATGGTATGATCAGGAAAAGAAGGAACCTCACCTTCATGATCCGCTAAGCCCTCACAGGGTATTTACATATGCTCGATGAATTAGAGATGTGGATGCTTAGATACGAGAAAAGTATGTAAAGATTAGATAAAAATGCTCTTCTTACTACAATGAGCAGATACGAAACATGTCGTATAAATGGCATCATAATCACCCCAGGCATTTTAGATCTACCAAAACCTTTCACTTCCGAGAACAAAACACTCTGGCTTGAATGTTTACTGCGTTGGACTCGACTAACGAGTTTATCTAATTTTTGCAAAAAGATTTTACCCGAATTCATCCGACTCTCCTTTATCCACACATGGTTCAATTCTCTAATATCCCTGATCTTAGCATTAGAGGTTGAAACAATGTTTATAACGAGAGTGATCAGTGGCTTACACACCTCTTTGAAATATGTACCCTGAGGTTTGGCTGAAACAAGGGTCTTCATGATCCGTGGAGAATATTTTAATCTGTGAGCTCTAGTTGCCCTCCTATTTTATTCAGTACAGAACGCTATAATGCTCGGGCATCCTTTTTTGCAGTATCACATCTCTAAATGCTTACCTCTACCCTATGGCAACCATATGCTGACAAAAGTTAAGAGACTGTCTTAACTTATGAGCCGAATATTCCCTATTTTTCTCCTTCATGTACATACCAACGTGTCAAGAAGGGCACCCAGGGGCAAATTATCTACCTCGATTTCATTGTTAACATGCAGGAATCGTTTCATTTTGTCTTTAAAAATGACCTAACTCTAACCGTTTGAAACGTAAATACTACACCCAGAAATCCACGTCGTTCGGGACTGTTACTTCCTCATTTACTTTCCCCCACATTCTGGATTTAATTTTCGATCCTGGTCTATTGCTGCAAGATAACCCGTTACTTTTTATGCATATTCAATATTAAAATAAAATTTTAACACCATGGAAAAACCTCCCAACTCTCATAAAATACTTTGTATAATTTCAAGCTAGACAAGCAGGCAAATATTCTAGGAAAAGGTTTTTCGTTTGTGTATCCATAGACAATGGAAATTGTTGAAAGTGTGTTTAATACTACAGAGGACTGTTAAATTTGTTTTTATTAACTAATATTTTTCGTATTTTTTCCCACTAGCACCAAATAAAAATTGTACAGCATCCCGAATAGCATGTAAGTCTTGTGATGATATTTAAAATTGAATATTTAAAAAAAACCGAACATTTAAAATGTAATATTTAAGAAATACAGCTGGTAGGCGTTCTGTTCAGTATTGCAGTCTTACCTTTATTTCCTCCAGACACCTCCATAAAATTAAGAAAATTTTGAGTATAATCAAAGCTTCTTAAATTCTGTTCTTCAAAGAGTTTTTCTGAATACGTAATTGCTGTTTTTTAAAATGAATTTAACATATTACCAGGTCTCAAAAACGCACTGAAACTCATGTTTTACGACAAATATCAATCCATTCTGAAATAAATTTATTTTTAGAGTTGAAATGAAATGAAGAACGATATAAGTGCCGAATTTTATAGAAGGCAAGAATTTTATTTTCTCTTATACTACTTTTAGTTCCAGTTCCAAAAGGAGTACCTTTCTCTTTCAGTGCTCGTAATCTTCTCTCACTCTAACCAGTAAGTTGGGAAAAATGAGTTCTTACCTTGTTTATTATTTTTATTATTTTTTTTTTTGGCAATTTTGGAGGATTCGAAATTTAGCTTCACTTGACGCGCTTATAGAGAGAGCCGAAGAGATATTAGCGAAACTTATTTGAAAAAAAAAAAGTGTTCCCTTTGCAAGATGAAATCTGGGAGAGTATTCATTAAAAAATAGTAAGTGTCTCAAATGTTCTTCATACAGTTGAAATATTTATGTAAATATATTAGTACATATAAGTTGCAAAAACTTTAATCTTTAAGATAAATCTTTTCAGATTTTTTACTAATAAATCTTTTTAGATGTTTTACTATATTACTAATTATATATATAATAGCCGTTGTCTCTGTATAATACTTCCGGGCTCTACTCATCTTTCAATTGAATCCCTCAGTAAACAAATAGCCGGTTAGGCTTAATTTCAATTTCAGAGGTGGATCAGAATTTTTTCTTACCTAAAAACTAATATCTTCTCCATCAAATCACGTTTGTTCAGTCTATTTTTCTATAAAACATTCAGAACTAAAAAAAATTGGATGCTTTTAGCTGTATACTTAACAGTTTTTAAAAATCTGTTTACTTTTGTGATGAATTCTGAAAATAAACAAACTTGAATGTGAATGAATCAAGTAGCTCAAGTATTCATATCGCGTAGTGATCTGTAAAAAACTGGATGGCAGTCTACTACTCCAGTCGCATGAAAAACTAAAAAATATAAAATAATGAAAGGGTTTGCTTTTACAAGGTGTGGATTAAATGTAATATTGTTAGATAATTGGGGATATTTTTTAACTTTCATATACTTTTTCCATTATGACGTCATTATTAGTATTATGACGTCAAAATGACGAGTTGGATGGCAGTCTACTACTCCAATCGCATGAAAAACTAAATAAATAAGAAATAATGAAAGGGTTTGCTTTTACAAGGTGTGGATTAAATGTAATATTGTTAGATAATTCGGGATATTTTTTAACTTTCATATACTTTTTCCATTATGACGTCATTATTAGTATTATGACGTCAAAATGACGGGTTACCTTCTAGTTTTTTATATTCTGCGATATACTTCAAAAATTGCCCAACTATTGTGCTAAGCATACCAGACCGACATTCAATATCTATCCCTCTATACCACAAGTAAGTTTCTGTAGCAGATGTTATGGCATAGGCTCCGTACTTAATCCTCTGAACATAACTTTTTCTTTCATATATTTCCACATATTCGTCGAAACAGGAAGTGAATTGAAAACTCGCCCAAACAATTGCATAATAAAAATACATTCCTTAGTGTAAAGTGTATTGAAAGCCATTCATAAAGTAAGTTAGCCCAAGAACTCAACCCTTTGAGGGGCGCCGTTTGTACAGTGCAAACGCCTAAATCTAGTTTTTCTTTTCACTTGCATTCAATGTATTCCAGTTAAATTAGCAGGAAAATGGCTAGTACTGCCATCTTTTATCAGTTTAAAGAAGTAAAAATATTTTGCAATCTTTAATTGGAAAATTTTTCAAGATTCTTTAGGTTAAAGAAATCGGGAAAAATTTTCTACACCGTTCAAACGGTGGAAGCTGTTGCCCCTGAAAAGGTTAAACCAGTTAAAATGACAGGTTATTCACATCGGTAGAAAGAGGTATGTCTTAATTGTCGTATTTCAGCTGTTCATAAATAAGGAAAACCCAACGATATGTTTAAGACTATTTTAAGAATAATTTAGTCACAAGTGTATTGAACATTTATTTTTTTTTATATGTGAGAAAAATTTTATGGTCTCAAACATAATTGAATGTCAAAATTATTCTGATAAATTGAATTAATCGAATCAGTGTTTGAAAAAATTATAATCTTAAACATATGGTAACTAATTAGAAAATAATCCTCGATACTGATTAAGAAAATCATTTAATCCTATTAACTCGATGAAACATTGTAAGAAATTTTAACCGTTTATGCTGATTTTTAGCTTAGTAGAAAATAGAAAAATATAAGTGCTTTTTAAATATGAACGAAGCACATTTTTTGAAATCTCTAATAACTAATTTTTAAATCTATTTGAGCTACTTCAATAATATACGGATATGTATAAAAATACAAAATCTCCGAACCGGATAGAAATACAAAGAAAAATTGAAAATTAATGTAAAATCTCTTTTCCTTCAGCTTAAAATAAAAATGTCACTTCATGTAGTCTAAGGCGGACATAGATAGGAAGAAATGTGTTCGCTATGAAAAAAATATCTATATGTAATTTATCTTCTACATGAAGGTAAAAAATATTTTAAAGTTTTCTTAATATGAGAAAGATTTGAAAATTGCTTTCAGATTAGGGTTTACTTCGGTCTTCAAACTGAAGGAGATATTCAAGATCTATTTTCCTATAAAAAATATTGGTATGCATTTTTAAAAGCAGATCAATCGTTTAAATATAATTTTCCGATGTTAAAAACGCATTTTACGCACAGAAGTTTGAAATTATTAAGGCTGAAAAAAATAAGTTTGCAGAAAGAAAGCTTCCACATTCTCAGTAAGGAAAGAAAAAATTAGATTACTATGTTCGAGTGTAGACAGCGTGCGCCATTAGAAAAAACACATTAAATATTTGCACATTTCATAAATATTTAGGTAAGATATATATTTAATCAAAATGCGAAACATGCAATTTCATTCCCTTTTAACAAATATAGAACATGTCTGGATATCCCCCTCTTAATTTGAAAATTTATATCACCTACTTATATTTCACCATGAATCTAGGGTGTCAGACTGCTGTGAGTCAATAGCTCACAGCAATAAAAAGAGCCAATTACTTTTCAAAATCCTCTTTGAATACAAATAAATACCAATGAGTACTATGTTTTATTGAGAAGTGGCATTTTATTGTTCACATCTATCTATATATATTTCTCTCTTTCTATACATATATAATCTATTGAGTTAAATTTATATTTAAAACTATTTATAACATGAATATTTACCTGCGTTACAGTAAATTTTATGCAAATATGAGAGCATATTTAGTCTGTAAATCTGAAGCTGCTAATTATGTTTTCAGTTAAAACTATGATGATTGTTATTTTTACCGAGTGCTATTTTGAACTCTCGAATATGTTTCATTCAATTACCTTCCAAGAGTAGTATATTTGATAGGGTGGGAAGCACATTTGTGACGTGTTACATCTGCCTTTTGTAATGTATTCCTGACTGAATTTCAGGAAGGATTGTCCGGTGTCAGGTTGTGTATATCAAATGTGAAAACAATCCTCAGTTTAATGGTATGTCAGCATTGTTGACAAAGAGATGGTATCTTTAAACTGTTGATACAAACAAACACAAACACACACACACACACACACACACACACACACACACACACACACATATATATATATATATATATATGTATATATATATATATGTAAATGTTCGTTTATTCAGAACCTCAAATCTCCGAAAGTTCTTCACCGATTTCTTTGAAATTTTTACACAACGTTGCATACAAATTCGTGAGTGTTTTTATGTACCTATTGTATAGATGCCACACCTGTGACAGGTATAAACATGCTTTTTTGAAACACACGCTATACTAAATATTTTACGGTAAACGAGAAATGTCTTTCCCTTCCCCCTCAGAACAGAAATTTGTCACGGTGGGGTGCGGCCCCATTATCAGCAGTCCCTACAGGTCATAAAGTATGCAGGATTGTTCTAGACAATAAAAGACGATCGAAGAGATAAGAGAACGCACATGGCTTAAGATATTTTCCGTCGAATACGCGAGGAAAATTCAAATATGAACATGAATGTCACAGCAGAAATCTACAACGAAGAGTTGATAATGATTGAAGATTTGTGCTTAGAAATAGCGAACAAAGTTCTCAATCAATTGCTAATGCCATCACCGAATCGATCTGCTGGTGCTTCGTTCGATGTAGAATTGCGTCGTGCACAAAATTACAACACGGCTGATCTTTTGTCGTATGTGCAATCAAATATTCCTAATTTAACGCTTGAGCAAAAAGGCATTTACGATCAAATAATGCAAACTGTCAATAACGGGGTTAGAGAAATCTTCTTCTTAGATGCGCCAGGAGGAACTGGTAAAACGTTCCTAATTAGATTGATTCTGGAAGCAATTCGATCCCAAAATGACATAGCCTTAGCTCTTGCGTCGTCCGGAATACCTGCGACATTGCTACCAGGTGGAAGAACTGCACATTCCGCTTTGTAATTGCCATTGAACATGTAATTCATTGAAACTCCCTCGTGTAACATTTCTAAAGCATCCGGCATGGGAAAAGTATTGCAGAAAGGCAAACTTATTGTTTGGGATGAATGTACAATGGCACACAAAAAATCGTTCGATCATTGCAAAATTTGTGTGGAAACATCACACCATTTGGGACGCATTAATATTGCTTGCAGGAGATTTCAGGCAAACATTACCTATAATTCCTCGATCGACACCAGCGGACGAAATAAATGCTTGCCTGAAATTCTCTACTTTGTGTCGACACTTAAAGACGTTGAAATTATCTACAAATATGCGTGTCCATCTGCAAAACGATCGATCATCTGAGTTATTCTCACATCAATTGCTGGAAATTGGGAACGGAAAGGCGCCGGTTGATCTGACATCAGGACGAATTTCACTGCCTCATAACTTCTGCAATTTAGTATAGTCAAAAGAAGAATTGGTTGAAAAAGTATTTCACAATATTCAAACCAATTATTTTTTATTTATTATTATTTTTTATATTTTTTTAGTAATCCCAGATTGTCTAGCAAGGCTAGACAATCTCCATGAAACCAAAAATATCTAAAAAGTCTAAAAACAGAGAGTCCAGAAGGACCTCGTCCTTTGTAAAACCCAAACAAGCCAAAAGATGGGCAGGGGAGGCCATGTCGGCAGCGCACCAGTGGCACTCCGGGAAGATCTTCTGACCCTGCAGAAAAGTGAGTGTTTTAATATGACCACTCATGAAGCGCGAGAAGGCTGTTTGATATTTTCTGGTCTTGAGCTGGAAAGACCCACCCGGACTTCTTCCAAAGTACCATGGGTGGCAAGGAGGAGTTCTCCAAAGATGGTTTTGTTCTATCTTCTTAAGGGAGTAAGATAACCAATTATAAGAATCATGATTGGATGAGTGAACGATCTATTCTTGCCGCCAAGAACAAAGACGTCTACGAACTTAACAGTATCATTCAGTATAACATTCAAAGCGAGGCAGTAACATACATGTCCGTCGACACTGTTGTGAAAGCAGATGAAACGGTTCATTATCAAACAGAAGTTTTGAATTCACTCGATCTGCCAGGGATGCCACCGCACGTACTGCAATTGAAAATCGGCGTGCCAATTATAATGTTGCGAAATATCAACCAACCAAAGCTTTGCAACGGCACGCGGCTGGCGGTAAAAATATTACTGAGCAACGTCGTAGAAGGAATGATCTTGACAGCACCATTCAAAGGTGAAGATGTCCTCATTCCTCGCATTTCCATGATTCTAACGGTTATTCCATTTAAATTTAAGAGATTGCAATTCCCAATTCGATTGGCGTTTGCAATCACCATCAATAAAGCTGAGGGCTAATCTTTACAATTGTGCGGGTTAGATTTAGACACGGATTGTTTCTCACATGGACAATTATATGTTGCGTGTTCTAGAGTCAGAAAACCAGACAATCTATATATCTGCACAAACAATGGAACAACAAAAAATATTGTTTACCCACAAGTATTGTAAAATTAAACATTTAAAAATTTTTTTTCCAATGCAGAGGGCGAAGGGGAATACAATTCTTTCGCCAAAATATTACATAAAACGAGCAAGTACTAAAAACTGAACTATGAAATATGTTGGTGGGTAACGTTACTCGCGTCCGTAGCATACTTTAAGCTACACGTGCCCCCTGGGTAGTGCTAAATGAGTAACAGCTTTGCAGCCTTTATAAATTAAACATATTAGAAATGTGCTTTCTCTTTTCGTTCTTTTACATTTAACCAGACTGAGCCACAGCAACGCGTGGCCGGGAACAGCTAGTATATATATATATATATATATATATATATATATATATATATATATATATATATATATATATATATATATATATATATATATATATAATATATATATATATATATATATATATATATAACTATATATATATATATATATATATATATATATATATATATAACTATATATATATATATATATATATATATATATATATATATATATATATATATATAACTATATATATATATATATATATATATAACTATATATATAACTATATATATATATAACTATATATATATAACTATATATATATATATATCTATATATATATATATATATATAACTATATATATATAACTATATATATATATATATATATATATATAACTATATATATATATATATATATATATATATACACAGTCCAGTCACATTAATGTGACCACCTGTCAAAATCCAGAATAACCATCTTTCGCAGAGCGGATTGCTGCGAGACGTGCAGGAAGAGAGTCAATTAGTTTCCTGAATGTGTTCACTGGGATGTTGAGCCATGCCGACTCCAGTGCCGTGGCCAGCTGCGCTAGGTTACGCGGGTGAGGATCCATGGTGCGAACAACCCGATTTTGGATAGTGCCATTTTGCCATGCACGGTATACTTTTACCACGGCGGCCTGCGAACAGTTTACAAAATTAGCCGTTTCGGAAATGCTTCCACCCTTGGCCCGAAAGTTAATGATCATGCCCTTTTGGACGGCGGACAAATTGCTCCGTTTCTGCATGACTGCAAGAAATGAAATGTTTTCCGAATGCCTACAACTTACTTTATATATCCACCAAATTTTCTGATGACACGTGTCTTTTACGATTGGTTATTTAACGTTGACGTTAAAAGTAGGCGGTGGTCACATTAATATGACTGGACTGTGTATGTACACTGCTGACCATTAACATTGCAATACCAAGAAGGAAAGCAAATAACAAAACTTTACTTATTGTAGGTATGCAGCATAGTACGAAGAAAACCTGATTAAATTTGTAGGCAATTTGGGGTTATACAGGGTCCGAAATTAGTACACACAGCTGCCGCCTCTAGCAGCTAAAACGGCTCTAACCCGGTTAGGCATCGAGTCGAACTGGGCTTTTATGACAGATACGGACAAGTCATTCCATACTGTTTCAAGTCTATGCCACACTTCATCAATCGTAGAGGTTAGAGAACGGTCGTGGCCCAGTCTCTCAGAGACCCATGACCAGCTGTTTTCAATACGTGAGAGATCTAGAGAACGTGAGGGCCTGGGCAACAGTCGAGCACTCTCTGTGTCTAGGTAGGAAAGATGATGTCTCTGATGCCTTGAATATAGGGCACAACCCCCGGCCTTAAGATCTGAGAAATGAAACCCTGGCTGTTCAGATCACCGACGACACTCGACAACGCGAACAAGAGGTGTTCGTGTCGCTGTACCCAATGGCTGCCCATATCATCACACCAAGTGCAGGGTCCGTATAACAATATTGAATGCAAGCAGGCTACGCGCGTTTTCCTCGGTGCGTTTAGACACGGATACGTCCATTATCATGCTGCACGCAGAACCAGGACTCGTCTGAAAAGACGACGTGGTGTCACTCTTGTATTCAGTTTTGTCGTTGCGCGCACCACTGTCGCCGCGCGTCGCTATGCTGCAGTGTTAAAGGAAGCGGCAATTATAGTCGCTGTGCAGACTGTCCGTATGGATACTTGTCATCCTGCAAACAAGCCCATTTCCTGACTCAAGGTCGTAATGTGGGTGTACGATCCTGCAAGTCAGACCTGACGACATATTTGTCCTCTCGGGAGATAGTGGCGGGAGGCCGTTGAGATCATGCATTGCGTAGAGTATGACCCTCCTAAACCCATCGATTCCATATTTGCATGACAGTCGTTGGATTCCGACCAATGCGAGTAGCAATATCGTGGAACGATAAACCGCACTCTCGATAGGCCACGATGCTGCCGCTATCCAATACCGACACGGGCTGGTATCCGTTTCTCCTTCTTATACGAGGCATGACACGATCTTCTCACAAACAATCAAAATTCACATGCAATTTCTGAATGAGAAACCCGCTGCGTGACTTTCATTTTATACAGAGTTTGAGAAGCCGTTTCTCCCTCCTGCGTCTTTCAATTGCGCTAAAATGCTAATCATTTGCATACCCTAGCATCTTCTTCCTTTCATGCGAATTGGACGTCTGTATCATCCCTACTTCTTGGTACTGCAATTTTAATGGCCGGCAGTGTATATACAGTCAAACTTCTCTATGACGGCTAGTAATGCTGAAATGTGGCCGTTTTGAGGGTGGCCGGATAGAGAAGTTTCACTGTAAATTTATATATATATATATATATATATATATATATATATATATATATATATATATATATATATATATTATATATAACACCTTTCAAAATTCTAAATTCTTTTAAATTTCCTTGGGCG
Source organism: Dolomedes plantarius (assembly GCA_907164885.2). NCBI lineage: Eukaryota > Metazoa > Arthropoda > Arachnida > Araneae > Dolomedidae > Dolomedes > Dolomedes plantarius. The sequence goes on from OU015497.1 coordinate 179,515,039, forward strand.
TTAATTACGCATTTTGATTCCAAGAACAAAGGAATTGACTTACAGGCATTTTTTTTATAACCCCTGTAAACTACTGTAGAGCCCTTGTTGTTTTCTATTTTGTCAGAAACCAGATTTCAGGATGCTATCCAATGGCTGCAAGACTTTGAGCGTCACTGACTACACCTCTATTAGACTATAAATAGAAATGCTTCGATGTACATGCGGCGATTTTGGGATTTGCAATTGCCCCAAGAAGATGTAACAGTGTCAATAAAGTTGTATTTTCAGTAAGTGACAGCGGATCTATTTTTTGGCTACGACTACGTACTTCCCCTCTGTGGCATGCCAGTGCCCGGTCTTCATCCACAGGGCTGGGCCGGCATTTTTATTTTTTATTTTTTTTCTCTGAGTGTATATACGGAATTGTTCATGGTAGTGCACCAAGCAGCTGTAACTTTAGTGAACGCATTTTAAATTATCTGCCATGAATATTAGTCTTTGAGGCAAATTGATCATGTTTACTTAAAATTGCTTTGCAAAAAAGATACGTCAAAAGCAAAGTACACAAGCAAATCTAGTTGGCTTTTAAAACTATTAATACTTAACAGAAACAATCAACTTGGTTTGGAAAAAAAATCAATCAATTGGCAAAAAAGTGCGATAAAAAACATTGGGTTCTAGATTAAATATTAGCTTTTTTTACCATTATTTTCAGAAGATTAAATTTGCTTGCTATGCGTAGTAATTCTAATCTTCCCAGCATCTAGATCAGTTTTTGAACGTCGAATTTTTGTCAAAAATTTTTTGCCATATTTTTGCAACTTTAATGGAAAAGTAATTACCTTCCCGCATGAAGAGATATCAACAGTACATTGCAAGAAATCAGTTAAGACACTTAATTCAACAATATAAGAAAAATATATTTATATTTGGCAAAAGTGTCTAACACTTGAAAGCCCTGACTGATAAAACATTTCGGTTACCATTTCTGATAACAGCACAGAAAATAAATATTAATAAAACGTATGTATATTACATAACATTGTTAATTGATAACCCGCTCTGTAGTTGTTAAGCTAGCTTTCATAATAAGCTAATCTGGTTAATAATAAGCTAATCTCATATTCAGCGATACACCTAATAAAGCTGTAATCTTCAGGCTCGATCGAATGCAGCAGTCGTTAATAGAAGCCCTCTGTGGATTCTAGTGGCTCAATGTCGGATAGGTTACATGCTTCGATGTAAATGCAATTAGATCAAAGGATCATCTAAAATCCTACCAGCCATTGTTTGGACATTTGAATCACAAACTATAAGAGGCTAAAGTTTTGATCGCTTCGATAAACTAATTCATACATAGTACTATATATAGATACACACATATATATGTATACACTATGGTTTAGTTTTCCTTCATTTAAATGATATCTACTAGGATTATGTAAGAAATTAAACGTGATCTGTGTTTTATTCCTCATGACGTACAATCGCGTTTCCCTTTATTTAGGATGGACAGTCCTTGATTCTTTAGTACGAAAATAACATCTAAAGTCTTAACTATTTGAAGCTTTAAACATGCAATTATGTACATCAATAACGTGCTTCCCACAGCTGTAACAGGTACGAAGTGCATATACCAGGAGATAGCATCTTCCAGTCTGTTCTGAGTCTTTATCGAAGAGTTCTTTACAGGCGTATTATGCGAACTGCTATTACGTAAGTAGACTGTCCAGAGTATGAGGTACCTATATTCTACTTAAGCCCCTCCAAATGTATCAGTAATTTTCCAAACTTGGGAATTTTGCTCCTTGTGCTAAAAAAAACTCTACGTCTGTTCCTGTGTCCATCCTTTGGTGAGTCCGAAAAAATTTATACATATTTGCAAAACGAAATGATTTAGAGTTGAACATAAAGATTGCAGCCCGTGTTATTTCAACTTCGATATGCGATCTGCATAACAGGGTACTTTCTATCTAATCCAAAATTTAGTTTTATTGAATGTCTCAAAGTTAAAGAATTTCAAGCCTGGCTTAGACACTGCATTGTATCCCCGGGGTAAAACTTCGCTGTAGGATTTTCAGAACACCTCTCCTAAATTACAAAATTATTCCATATGAGTTTCATACAAATATTCAACTTTTATGCGACAGATGGTATTTTATTCGTAATATGGTTCATGGGGCTGACTATATGGATTTTCCCCCTGTATAGATATGTTTTATTTGCAGACTACATTTTAAACAAGCTTTATCTTTAGACATACATCGATGTTATAAAACCGTATCCCTCCATAGTGACGAATGTTTCTTACCGGTTGCATAAATTCAAATGCCTTGTATTTTGACCTTTTGTATGTAGGCAGGTGGTGTTATTTTGGAGGACATGCATGTACTGTACGTATATAACGATAGGAAAGAGAGAATGTAGATTTATAACTAAGGAAACAAGGCAAAATAAAACCACAAAATATTAACAATATATGTCGAAACATAAGTCTCTTCCTTTTTTAGGGAAATAACGTGCACGATATAGAACAGAGAGTTCCTGTGCATTTATCACGAGTGCATATTATTGCCCTGTTGTCGTCAGAAAAGTTGAGCAGATCAGAAAAGTTTACATTGCATAGAATATACAGAAAATAATTTTATAGGAAGGGAATAAAAAAGTATCACTGGCTCACAAAGGTTATATAAAAGATAAAAAACATGCATGACGAAATTTTTGATGGTTAATTCCATCAAATCGTAGACCTTTAGATCGGTCTATAACACTTGATATAGCCTTATTATGTTTGTCAGCAGCTTGACCAGATAGTTATGGCATTTTGAAGAAATGGCTTAAAAATTAACTTCAAATGAACGTTGACTTAAAAATTAATGGCTTAAAAGCACGAAATATTACAAATGCTTCAATTCTTTTGTTTAACCAGTCAGATAAAAACCAGTGGCTAGAGTGGGGATTTAATATTTTAACTATTACATGTTTAAATGTCCGACATGATTAAGATTAGAGTTACTTAGTCAAGTTTGTCTTACTTTTTTAATTCTTTTGTACCATTCCCACTTAATAGCGTCAATTTGCATGTACATTGGTGCATAGAATTTGTGGATAAATTTTATATAATATATAATTGTGGATACTAATAAGCATTAAAAACCGTTAAATGTCTCAAAGGCATCATTTTGATGAATATCAGTGGTTGAGAGCCATATGAAGACTGAACGATGGCCAGTGAGAGTTAAACGTCACTAGAAACTTAAATATTCCACAACGTAATATCTCAAAAAGCTGTGATTCCAAATTTAAAATTTCAGGAATATAATTAAGAACATTACATAATATACCATACCGTTTCAGAATTCGTACCCAAATTCAACAATATTAATATTTTATGTTCAGGATTTATGAAATTATTGCTCAGAGGTCTTGATGAGAGAGTTGCTACATGTGGGTTTGTGATCAGTATGTCACACGGTTGAACAAACACTGTAACCTGGTTCCCACCGTGGACACTGCGTTATAAACTGAGCTGCAGCAAAAATTGAGTCACTACGTCACAAGTTATATCTTGCAAGTTTGAAACCGACTAAGAACTTTTCTTTTCCCATAAATGTTGGATTTATTTGTTCTGATAACTTGTTAAGAAAAAAGGAGGAACACGCAAGAAAAGATCTGTGGGGAAACTATAACAAAATTTATACAATTTAAAAATATTTCTCGTGTACGCAATTGGTGAGAAATTACTTTTATCGATTGACAACGACAGTGACTGATAGTAACTGCAATTTTAGACTGAACTGAAGACCGATATTAAAAAAAGTTTACTGTAGAACAAAGTAAAATATTGTTTGACAGTATAAATTTGCTTTGATTTATATCATGATGAAATTTTTTTTTTATTTGAGCAAAATTTTAAATCTAATCTATGAGTAAGAATATATATTTTTTTATCTCTAATAGAAAAAAAGATATGAGAGTAATAAAATTTACGAGAAACAAAAGAAATCCTGAATGAGAAAAAAGTTTTTTTTCCTCTCGGAAAATTTCAATTTCTTTTCAATCTCCAGGGGCTATTCCATAAAATTTAATTCCAGTAGACAATCCACTTTGGAACAGTGTCTGTAATAACGTGGACTTAAAGATAATTAAAAATAGCATCTGCCATGCTTGCTCTCTGTCTCTAGGAAGCTTAGTAATTCATGCACATGTTTACTTACAGAATCGCGCAGAACTCAAAAATAAAGTATTTCATTAAAAGATATAATTGAAAAGAAAGTTTAAAACGTTCAGATTAATTGTAGTAATTTAAGTAATTTAATTAGAGAACTATTTTTTATATTAATAACTTCAAATACTCTCAATATACTTTTGGTCGTGACATTTAGTTTTAGGGACATCTGAGATAATTAAAAGGACACAAGCAGAAAAAATATTCAATCCAATAAAAAATAATTCACGAAGAAAATTGGAGTCTTTTAAGATAGGCATTTTTTATAAAATATTTTTGACACTATTGAAAATAATTTTCTTGCAACTTCCCTATGTTTCGTTAATTAATAATGTGTAATCTTAGAAAGCCTTGTTCAAGTTGCATAAGATTCAGTTTTTTAATTCAATCTGTATGTTCCCTTTTTTTCAGCTTTGAATTTTTTTTTCTTCGTGCAAAATTTAAAAACAGAAAAGTAGGAGGGAATGCAAACAAGATAACAGGGTTTTACATTTCCAAAGTTAAGAGTTTTTATTGTCTGTGTAGCAGTGCTCCACTAATATGTTAGAATACTTGAAACTCGGATTCTCAGTTATAGATATTATACAATATTTAACATTAGGGTAAAATTTATAATAAAGAAGAACTATTTCAATTACTCGTTGGGAAAAGAGGTAGATACTAAGGGAAGAAATTAAGTCTTATAAATTACCTGTGATGTCATTCTCAATAGCATTTTCCTTTTAACACTATCACCGGTATGCATTTTTAAGTGAAATGCCGAATGTTTTGAAAAATTTTGTTTTGTTTAACTATGACTAGTATACCATTAAATTAAGGCACTATAAGCATCATTATAAGATTAACTGTAACTGCTCTACCTTTAAATTTAATCTCATTTGATTTAAAATACACTGCTTGACAATTGCTAAGGATCAACTGGTTTTTTCAAACTATCGCTCCCGACAGCAGACTAATCACAGTAAAATGAAATGCAGAGGGCGTAATAGGGCAGGACCTGTTATCTGTATAAAAGGCAGTGCACAAAGACTCTTTATTCATTCGAAAGTTCATGGAGTTGGGTGTTTGACGAAAATAGTGCCGTAGGTTGTTGGAAGATATTTCTGTGAAAATCAATGTCGTGTGTCTATAATTAAGTCCAAAATGTCTGCAAGACAACATTTGAGTATGTACGATGGTGGACGAGCAGTTGGACGGCTCGAAGCAGGACAAAGTGTCACTACTGTGGCCAGAGTAATGGGAGTGGCAAAATGTGTCATATCACGATTTTAAAAGGCCACTGAAGGCGGAAATGCTATGCGAATGCATGCCAGTGGTAGTGGAAGGAACACCACACCTCAAGAGGATCGATATGTATCCCTAGTGGTGAAAAGGAACAGCCATCTCACTACTAGTCATGTAGCTGCAGACCTTGGAACCGCTACCGGTACAAATGTATCAGCCAGAACCATTTCTAGGCGATTAAATCAGGTTGGTTTGTATGCACAGAAGCCTGTTCAATGCATCCCACTTCAACCACGCCTTCGTCGAGAAAGATTACGTTGGTGTAAGGAACATATTGGTTGAGGTCAGCAAGAGTGGTCTAGAGTGATGCTCTATGACGAATCCTGTTTCACAGTGACAAATGATTCTGGCCACCAGTTAGTGTGGGGAGAGAGGGGAACACGTTATGCACCACAAAATCTTCAGGAACGTCACAGGTATGGCCAAGGCGTGATGGTGTGGGCAGGCATTATGCACAATGGTAAAACACCGCTTCACATCTTTCAGCGAGGTGCCGTTACATCGCAGCGGTATTGCAGAGAGATTATTCTGGATCATGTTCGTCTTTTTAGGGGTACGGTAGGTCTAGATGTTCTGTTTATGGAAGACAATGCGCGCCCACACAGGACCGCTGAAGTATCGGACACACTAGAAAGTGAAAATATTGAACGTATGACATGGCCTGCTTACTCTCCTGACCTAAATCTTATAGAGCATGCCTCGGATGCTCTTGGCAGACGTGTTTCTCAAAGAACTTGCCCTCCCCGAACCATGCAAGAACTGAAAATCACCTTGAGAGAGGAGTGGGACAATATCCCCAAAGGACTCCTCAATACTTTAGTAGACAGCATGAAAAACAGATCCAAAATGTGCACTAGTGTCCGAGGAGGTCACACACCTTACTAAGGTACTCATAACTGTCTCATTCTGGCATGAAGACTCCTTTTTCGTGGCTGTTTGGAAATGCTCCAAAGAGCATCTTTTTGTTTTTCGTTTTCTTCTTTTTTCATGTGGCGTAATATGTACCATTTTGCATAATAAATAATGCACAGTATCTCCACTGAATATGTACGAAGTTTCATATCTTCAATCAATGTATATTATGAAATATTCCAAAAAATGTGACTGTTCCTTAGCAATTGTCAAGCAGTGTAGTTGCAGCAACCTTGAAGGATTCGGATGAGTTTTACAGTTGAGTTCAACAATTTAGCTTTTCAATTGGAAATTTTCTTCTTAATGTGCATGGTTTTTTGAATCTATTTTAATCATTAGAGAACAGATACGCATAACGGAAGTTGGAGTAACTGGAAGATAGCATTAAAAAAAAGGAAAAATCCTAAGGAAAAATTATACATAGACGAATTTCTGTCATCACATACTGTTCTAAAGGTAATATTTACACTTCGCAATTTAACAAAGCAGGGGGGGGCTGGAGGTAGCCTACTAGTAGCGCGTTGGCTTTCGGTGTGGGTGCTCAGATCGAATATCGACAAGCGCCAATAAATACCCCCGTGTCTAGGCCGGATATGGACACGTTAAATCCGTAGACTGGAGAGTCCCTCTATTAGGTCAAACAGGGTGGGAGAGGGTACGATCCCCCCCCCCCCCCAGATGTCGCACCTGGGCGTGCTCGGTCAAAATTCAGGTGAAACCAGGCCAAATCTGACCCCTGTTCCATTATAAACCGGAGCCGCACCCTTCAGCCCGCTAACCTTTATGGACCTGTTCTAGAATGCTTTCGGCCATGGCGTATTAGAAACAGCAACAACAAACAAAGCGGGTTATTACTGGAAGAAATTTAACTGACATTCACTGAATTTGAATTATTAGTTCGCATAATGTGCTGTGTGAGGCCGTTAAAAATATTTTTTCAGTTACTTTAAATTTCTCGCTTCAAACGCAGCGATTATTTCAGATCGGTAACGTTTATCAATATGGAATTTATTTTGCCTAGGTAGTTTAGAATTCTTCCTTTTCCTTTTCATCGTAACATAGAAAATTTAAGAGTCAGGGAATTTAAGCATGCCTGACACTCTGGCGGTGTCATCAATCATTTTTCGAAATTTTTCATTATTTCCTTTCTGCTCTTTGTTTCAGCAAAGTTGGTAGTTTTACCTACTTAACGAAATGCATGCTCTCAAGGTTCACATAATCAATTCAAATTGTTTATAAGAAAATATTTTGCCTTTCTATTATGGATTCAACTTTTCAAGCCTTGAAGTAAAATTTGTATACGTTTGTGTTTCAAGCGTAATTTGAATACTTGTAAATTTTAAGAAAAAAGTTTCGAGATCTAATATTTTAACGCAGTAGCTTTCATTTTTTATAATAATATCTACGCCTACAAAACTTCCGTCAATTTACAGATTTTCTACCATGAATTAAAAAAATTACGTGGGAGTTATTATCTCATTTGCACTTACCAATCAATATGACAGTAATTACTTGGCTTGTATCTTTTTCTAATTACTTTTATCTAAGATTGCTTTCTTTGAGCAACTTTTGAATCTCTATGTCTTTATACAATTTTGTTCTGTGCGTAAAGGAGTAATCACGTAATTGTAATTTCGGAGGTATACGCAAGCAACATAGGCGAAAAATAAAAGCGATAGATTAAATAAAATGAAGAAAAAGATTTACAAAAAAGAAAGAAAAGAAAGAAGATTCTAACAACCTGTTGACGGAAACAACACGACGACCGGAACCTAGATCGCACTGGTCAATTCATTAATGAGGTTGGGGAAACCTTAGAAGTATAAATTAAGATTTAGTTAGAGGTAGGAAATCATGCATTATACAAGTTGTAGATAAAGAAGATTTGGTGATTATAATTATCTAGCCGTAAAATTAGTTTTTTAGACATACATCTGAATCTTTGCAGTCAGAATACGTTTTAACATACCCTCTGAAAGCTCGATCAAAGAAAATCCTGATGATAAGGTCACACACACAGAAAAAATGGAAAATAGCTCTGAAAAAATAAAAGCACTGTATGAGTTGTAGCCTATCCCATAGTCATTCATAAAGGAAGAATAAATAAAGGTTCTTATGTAATGAACCTCAAAAGTTAAATCTAGCATAGATAAATATTTAGTAGCAAGCATTGATTTTGGAATCACATATTCGTGTCGACACAAAGAATAACTTGCATAGTCATATTAATTATCTACATCAATACAGTTTCTACATTAACCGAGGGCGAATTATCCCCACACCACACATTATCTTCAATAAATGGAAAGAAATATTGAAGTCAGATTCTTCTAACACCAACATATTTTTCTTGCTAATGGAAGTTTTAAGAAATATAGAATGACAAGGAATTTGATCTGCGTAATGCTCTTTTTATTTTACCCAACACTTCTATCTTGTGTAATGGCATCTGCCCCATTTAAAGTGGATAAATGTCTTTTCTTGCTCAATAGTATATATCTATGAAATACTTTTATACCTTTAAAGTACCTTGATAAGAAATGGGAGAAGTTTCGAAAATGTACTGCGGCTCTTTGAAGGGATAAAAATCAACCTAACATAAGCCTTTAAATGCTTTAGAAGGGATTTAAAAGGGAGAATTAATTGTAATGTTGGCGCTATAAGAGTTAAAATACTCGAAATCTCTTCATTTACTGGTTATGTAGCATGATATACGTTAAAAGGAATTGTATCGATAATATATATCTTATATATATATTTCTTCTGTCCGTGTGTATGTAACTGAACTCCTCCTAAACGACTGGACTGATTTTTATGAAATTTTGTGTGTGCGATTAAGTTGAATCGAGAATGGTTTAGATTCACAATTTGATCCGATAGAAAATGTTTTTATATTTTTAATTAATTAATAAAAAACCAACAATTTATAAGGGGGTGCGTCCGGTAAATGGAAGCTGTTACAGTTTGTGGAATCGGCCCTCTGGGTAACGCCGTCCACGTTAGGTTTAGTTAGCAAACAGCGAGCGAAAAGATAAAACTAAATAAAATCAAAAAGTTTCAAGTCATATATTAAACCAGAATAGTAAATGAAAATAATAATCTTTCAAGTCAGATTTTATACTCTAAAATACATCAGATCCAACGGCATATTCATACTCTCGACACGCGATGGAAAATTCGAATCAACCACGCTAAGTGACACGAGATCTTTTTTAATCGCTACTGCAATCCCCCTCGCCTATATATTTATTTGTGTCTATTGAAGAGCTAAAGACTAAGCTTCTATCCTGCTAACTTATTTCTGACTAAAAACTCCTCTGACATGTATAATCACCAGCCCACAACTTTCGAATAACGAATAAGTTTCACTCTACTCAGTAGAATACCGTGTCATCGTGGCGTATTCGGAAGGTCGCGCAAGTACCATGCTATCGACCCGGGTTCGAATGCAGAGTCGTGTAAATTTGCTAGACCTGTTATTTCAGCATTTTTTTAAGGCTTTTATATTTCAGCTTTTATTTTATTATTTTTTAATTATTATTTATTTTATTTTTAAATTTTAATTTAAATTTAATTTTATTATTTTTTAAAACTATTATTTTTATTTATTTTTATTTTTTTTCAGCTTTTTTAGGATGAAATACCGAATATAGCTGAAATCTGAGGAGTTATTATACATTTATACATTTTTAATTGGGTTTTCATATTATTAATATGTATAACATTTCGTATGCTTTTTTTCTATGTTATTTATACTGCGTTTAGTTTTTTAATGGATTTTGTAGGTTATTATAAATTTATATATTGTATATTTTTCAGGATTTTTTGCTCCAATGATAAAGGTTAAATCTTTTCTATGTTACTTATACTGTGTTTAGTTTTTAAATTGATTTTGGTTAACAAACATTCTTAAAATCCGGGGCAGTGCCGGGTACTTCAGTTAGAATTACAACGTTTGAACAGGACAACGTCTGTCGGGTCCTCTAGTATATATATAAATAAAGGAATTGTATCCATAAGTACGTCCCAATATATTTCCTTTTTTTGTAACTTATTGTGAAATAATAGCTTTACAGTACGCTTTAAGATGCATACGAAAAAATACTTTTGACATTAAGGCTGCTATGTACTAACCCCATTGGATTCACTCACCTCAATGTTAACTTATGGAGAAAATTTGTCCACGGATTGCCGACTTGGATTCAAAGATTTTTAAAAAAAATTTTTACTCCGTCATAGAAAAAGAAATTTTACTTTTGTGTACATTTTTCGTTTAAAAAATGCTATTAATATTTTCAAATTTAAATTATTCGGGGAAAAATCTAGTATAGTGTGTCTTAAACGCTCATAAATACCTTCGGTGGATGAAATTTATAAGATGAATCCTGTAGCGCTTTGAGGAAAAGTTCAGGCTATCTGACAATACCAATTTTATTTGATTATCAGCATTTATGTACCTGTAAATAGTTGACAAAAATATATTTTAAATAAAAAATTTTGGGGCAGCGCTTAACCCCCCTATAGAGAGAGCGCCATTACAATCCCTCAAAATGTCAATCCTAAGGGGGGTGGAATTCTTGAACTGTCAACTGGACTTTCCCACCACAAGAGTCTGCAAGAAGAGGAAAAGGGAAATACGATTTTTTTAGTACATAGCAGCCTTAAGTAGGGAGCGATATAGTTCCTTTTCACTTATCATACTAAAAATCTAATTTTGGAGCGAAATTTAAATAGAAGATGTTGCCTATTTTGAAAAATTAAAACATATTTAGTCAGAAAATTTCATTATTATCCCCACTGAATTAATATTAAAGGACATATTTCAGGCAGGTAAGAGTAGTCTTCCAATAAACAAATCACGTTGTTATGAAATTTTAAGACGTTGTTATGACTCACGTTATGAAACTTTTTTTTCTCTCACATAAAAGTGAGCGGATTGTCATGGATATTAATACACGAATGTAACCTTAGTGAATAGAGATTCCATTTCTGACAGCACAACATTTATTGACATAGATCATAGAAGAACGAAACAAAAACTATCTAGGACAGAAAACTATTTATAGATTAAGACTCTTGGCCAAGAGGGTAACTTAAATCCTAGAGCCGGATCACCAGAGTAATGCAATCAGGAGGGTCGTTACACTATTCTTCTAGAAATAGCAAGCACATGCAAGTCCACGTAAGAGAGTAACTGTTTATTTTCTACCCTTCCACGTTGTTTGTTGCTTCTTTCCGAATTTATCCCGGAAATTAATAAAAGAAGGATTAAATTTACGTGATAATTCCATTCTAAAATCGTAAAGTATAATCAAGTTGTATTTTCTCTTTCTTATTTCGATGTCATATAAATATCATACCGACCAGTATCGCTGAAGCTCGATCCAATCATATTATCATTTTATGACAACACGCTCCCTTTTTCCCGAATCACTAATTAGTTCAACGAGTATCAAGTGTGGTTGGAGATCGAGATTTCAGTTCACAGGGCTGATTGAGTGAGCAGGCCCACGCTGGATTGGGTAGAAATTGAATTCATTAGATCGTTAATGGATTTTTCGTTTTGCTTTCAAGTTTGTCTTATTACCCTGCGTCGAAGGTGAAGCATTTTGTTGATTTAAAGTCTACAGTTATGAACGTTCTTTGCATTTTCGATGGCTGACACATTGAGGGGATAAATGCTATTTATAGTATTTAGTATTTTATGTTTTTTTCCCTCAGACAGGTGCTAATTTACTTGAATTCTTTTAACTGAAATTTATCAACCATTGTACCAGTTTAAATGCGTTTAGATAAGTGTTATTATCACGCACTAAAATCATTTACAATTTGTATGTTTCTTGAGGATCTTTCAGGATGCGTTAATGTAATATTAAATACAATGATGAGACTATTAGGCATGCATCTCCAGTAAAATATCTTACAGTATCCGAGAGTTCAAATTTATACGTAAAACATACAAAATAAGAATTAACGTAAATAGAAAAGCATAAGTTTGCACAAACCTACACCAGTTCTCTGTGCGAAAGCAAGCTTTATCAGTTGATGCTGCAACTAAAGCAAACTAAAGGTGAAACCAAAATGCGCAAACTAAAGGTGTCACAAAATTTATAAATTGAGCTATTCACTGAGTGCGCAGTCTTATTCCGATTTCATACAATCTCCGTTGACCCCGAGCTTACCTTTTTCTGAAAGGAATAATCATGGATTTTACTGAATCAAGATAGTCAGCTACATGTTTCCAGACCACCGAATGAACCACAACGTGAAGTCTCCAGACAGTGGAGAAGGTTAAAACACTGAAAACGTTAGAAGACAGCCGGAACAAGGTTCGTCAAGTGTTATGACCCATAGCAAGGTAAGTAAATCGCAGTAAAGGACATTAACTTCACAGATCGATGTCTGCAAGGTAACAGTCTGGACAGCTGAAAGGTGACACATGAAAAGTTATAGCCGGAGAAACTGTTTACAGGAAGCTAAAATAAACAAAACAAAAAGAACCCCCAGGTTTCTATGCCAGGCGTTAAGCAGATTGTGTCTAGATCAACTATGCGGAGAAGCATTGAGTCTAGATTAGTACTGGAGACTTACTTCCCAAGTAGAAATATTTTACTTATATACAAGAGGAAATTTTTTGCATATGTATCATAATGATCTATGAAAACCCGTTTATTCAGGAACTTCAGGAGCTTCAGGAAGAGTAGTGGTAACTACAGTACATAGGCCGGGCCCTCCACTGTAGGATAATATAACAATGCATAAAGTGATCAATAAAAACGAAAGTGGGAAGGAAAATAGAAAGTAGGGGAAAACAAAAAGCTTCGATAGAACAAGTAAATCTAAAACATGGGTGAAAAAAGAGACTGAGAGAACAAAAAACAGGACAAACAATTAAAAGTAAAGAGCAAGAATGGCACAGGGCCGTTTCTTGTTAGCTGGGTCAGCAGGGTCGTAATCGGCAAGATTTTTAATAAGATCATTTGGTAAATTTTTATGGAACTTAATAGCAAGATTTTGAAGATAATCTTGAATAGTGGGGAGATTTATCTCCCTATAAATGTCAACATTACGAAAATACCATGGGGAGTTAGTGATTTGCCGAATAGTCATGTTTTGATCAACAGCCAGAATTTTAATGTTGGAATCCGCTGCATACGACCAAACTGGTCCGGCATAAGTAAGTAAGGGTCTTAAGAAAGATTTATGAATGAGCATTTTGTTACTAAAGTTCAATTTACTATTTCGGACAGTTAAGGGATAAAGTTGTCTTATAGAATTACGAATTTTATTACGATTATTAAAAAACCCGTTTATGATACCCTTAAACCAGCGCACATGGAAGAGCTAGGAAGAAATGGTAGAAATGTAAATTAAACGATAGAAAACGTGTAATGCATGCGTAAATCATCCATTCCCCAACCAATCTTTATCGGTAACATAATACGGCGGTTTGCCGTTAACTAAATTAGCATCTAAACAAACTTTTTAAAATATTAGTGTACATGAGATACGTGGGTTTCCATGCCTATGAGGTGGGTGGTTCCCGTAATTTCGAACACGCCATATTTCAACACTTATCATGAGATTTGTTTTACCACCGATGTTAACGTCCTTGCGTTTCAACCTTTAGCCATTTCATGTATTTTATTTCTTTATCTTCCCCCAGGAACAGTTTTCAAACAGGGAATTTCATTTTATTTCGATTATTTATTATTTCTTTTATTCCATTTCGACGAATGATAGCATGGCATACTCTCCCTTTTTTTTACAGAAAGGCGGTGCAATTTTTAATAGAGAAAATACGGTGGGAAAACGTTTTTTTCCCCCTTTTCCTCTTTTATCGGAACAAATGCCAGTAAGGTAGAATTGAAGAAATTCCCTTTTCTTTTTGCTATACATGCTGAGATAGAATGCTTTCATGCGCTTTTGTGTTATTTATTTCCTCTCTTTTTTCTCTCTTTTATTGATTATACGAAAAAAATGAGAAAATACCTAGTGGCTACGGCTGATTGTATTAAAGTAGAAATGTATTTATTTACAAAAATATTCGAAGGTTTGTATTTACTATAGAGGGAACAAAACTAACTTTAATTTAAAAAATTATTTACTTAACATTGGACGTTTGCATTTATTTATCCCGTAACTAAGTTAAACAGGGAACACGGAAAAATATCCACAGAAAAATAACATTATGTAATGGACAAAATTTATGCCCTTCATCTTTATGACAAGTAAGTGTTTCAAAAAACTTCAGCAATGTGAGATTGTGGGGCTGTAAGGAGATCAGGAATGTGGCAGGGAATATGAATGGTTTGTACAATCATACTCAACCTTTTTTTCTCTCGGATCACATGCATGTATTTGATACATTACGCTAGTGGTTCTCAAACATATTAAACCCGTGGCTCCCTTGATCTACATATAATTTCCTGCGGCGCCCTTAATTTGATACTATTGGCCCGAAAATGACGGATAAGTGTCAAAAATGAATAGAGAGGGAAATATCAGCAAGGCGGCTGATATTGCTGAATTTTCAGAATGTCCGAACTGCGGAAACGGGCCAATATTTGACCCGAAATTAAATTCGACAGATTTCCAAAGTTCAGTGCGGAATGGAAGATACTTTATGATTTTGAGTCGTTTCGGCCCGAAAATTTTCGATCGGTAACGTCATAATTTCGAAATTAAAGGTTTTCCCGGTACAGATCGAAGAAATACAGAGCTTTTGGGACGATCAAACGTGCCCCTCGTTGTGACGGTTGTCGCAGAATCGCCAGGATACTCGAATTTGCGAGAATTTTAAATTCTCAAGGAGATCGGGGAGATACGGTCTCCGCCACGTCCACGGTGCCAGCGATCTCGCTGCATGACTTCATACCGCCGATGACTTCATGAAAATCTAGGTTTCAAGTTATTCGTCAAAGCGATGAAGTCAGCAAAACCGCCATACCAGTTTATCGTTTTTACTGCCCTTTACTGTCAAAAAGTAACAATCTAGACTCCTCTAATTCATGAAAAATCCATATTACTCCAAAAGATCTCGTCCCAAAAAGTCAAAAATATAGCACTGGCATCCGAAAAATGAATACGGAAGTGCAGGTTTCAAGTTATTGGCCTTTTATAAGCTGCACATGCCTAAAATATATATCTGGCATTTCAGGAACATGCCCCATTCATGACGTCTTTTTAGAGATGCTCGTGCATTTGTGAGCAACTTTTTTCCCGTATGAAGCATACTCGAATTTTCGAGATTTTTAAAATCCTGAGGAGACTAGGTTCTCAAACTGAGGGATGCGAGTGATATTCGTGGTGTGGAGGAGCAGACGATCAGCAAAAAATATGTGTAGAACAAATTTTAACAAGGCCTATGAAAACGAAAAGTAAGTTCTGCGTTTAGGTATATGAGAGTTATCATATTTTTTTACTATTACATTTGTTATTTTATGATTGTAGTGACGTAGTGATGCAGGTAGCATAGATCCGTTGTGTTGGTTATTGTTAACATAAGCTTCTTTCATAGTCGGAGTTAACAGAAGCATTTGTCAGGGCCTTTGTTTGGCAGCCTGTGCCACTATTGAAGCGAGCTCATAAATTTGTAGTTGTCACATGTGCCTTGGTCGTACTCAACTTTCCGATTGATCTTTCTACACGTTTCAATCTTTCGAAATTTGCATAGGTATGCTCCAGGCCTGGGAGGTGGCGTAGGGTATGAATGTTATCCAAAGGGAGGGGGGACGTAAACACAAAAAGGTTAAGAATCACTGCGTTATCACAACACTGGGGAAACAAATCAGCCGTCTTAGAAATCAAAATCAAGCTTTTCAAACAGATGGGCTAACATTATATTAAAACGGTGTATTGATCTTCGCATATAAACCTCACATCATGAATTCGGAAAGTAAGCAACTTCTTTACGAAAGAAAGGTGGTTAAATGGGAAGCCAAGAGCTGTTCGAGTTTGCTTATTCGTACAACTAGGTTCACTCTACCATGCTTTGTTTAAAACAGCGGAGTTAGCATTCGGGAATTTTACAAACCGACATAGCACAGCAGATAATTGACAAGATGCTTCGTAATGTCAAGCGATATAATTAACTCAAGTTAATTACATCGCCCAGCATTACGAAAATTGTGCATGAACAACTTATCCTATTTGTACTCTCACAAATACCTGTCACAACATTAAAGCCCTCGATAAAATGTAAATTTAAACATATATACATACAGGCCAACTACTTCGTCATATTTCATTCTATGACTTATTTACCAAAGATTTTCGCATTCAACATTTCCACTCAAACTCAAGAAGAAAAAAAATGTTCACATTTGACACTGAGAATGCATTTATCTCCAATTGATTAAAAGGAATCGACATACCTACTACGAAGTCGCTTCATAAAATCCTTCCTGCAGTTGTATAAATCCTTTTTGTGTTTGATTACACGGTTGTTACGCAAGTAAATATTATCTTATTTCGGAAACCTAAGAATCGGATATTGATTTCGAAACGAAATTTTATTAATTAATGACGCGTAACTATCATGAGCAAGCTTTAGGAGGAAAGTGAGAATTGAGTCAGAAGTACTTGTATTTGGTTATCAGGGACTCTTTTATAACCCTGTTCGCTTATCGATCTCGAAATAACAGGTTTGTTTAAAGTTTAAGATGTATACCGCTCCACAAACTAATCGCATTCAAAATCACTCCTCTGGAATGCATTTGCTTGACAATCTAAATGTTGGAAGAAAAGCGATGTTATCTGGCATAATTTGCTCCAGGTGAAATTTGATGTCCGGGAGATTTATCGATCACTTTGAAGTGCAAAGAGATGGCACAAACAGAAGACCTTACGTGGTAGAGCTTAGATTTATTAGTCTTCAGATTGGGTTAGGGCAAGACAATCGATTTACCAAATTTGACATCGATTATTTTAGTATAAATTATTATATGCCCTGTCTGAATATAGGATAGACGTAATGAATAATTTATGCTTTTCAATATGACGTGTCGAGGCATTTTTCGGAATTAATTTAATTCAAGTTGATAGGATCTAACACTCATCAATATCAATGAAAGCGGGTAGTTCCGTAGTTTAAAAAGCCTAGTAATAGATGCGATTTTAAAGAGAATATTTTATAGTAAATTTTGAACGCATCTTCATTAAAAGTTTCATCGATAAAGAGAAAACTAAATATGGATTTAGAGTATATGGATTATAAGAGGTTAATTTTCGTTTAATTATTCAACCTTCTTCCATATTTATACTTTAATAGAATTAAATGAATTTATATAAAATATGGCAATATAAAATTAATTTAACCCATCGAGAATTCTGAAACAAGATCTGTTATATATTTCTTCCCATTTTAAATAGTAATTCCGACAGTATGGTGCCCATGTTGTAGGGTGGTTAGAATAGTAAGCTGCAACCGCATGGGCTGAGGCTGGAAGATATAGATTTTCGCGTGCTCTATCTCATTGACATTTAGGAGAAATGTTCATCTTTTAGATATTACCATAGGTACCCAATAAAAATCCTGTTGTACGATATTGTTGTACTCTATTGTACGAGAGAATGTTCATAGGTTAATGTTTGCCACACTGGGAAAAACGTTGTAGTATTTAGTACTATTCATATGCTCATGCTATGTCTTGACGTAACATTGTTTTCTTTGCAGAGGGCTCCATTACATGCCCATTATGAAACAAAATATGCTATGATTGGAACCCATTTGCTAGTCAGTACATCCATTGTACGAAAAAAACTATAGCTTTAAAAACACGGCACTTGAATTACCTCCTTACATGCTAGATTACTGGACGAAGATTTATCCCATGCCGGTAAAGTGTATTAAAAGAAACAACCAAAAAACCTTATAGCACAGAAAATATTGTTACGAATGCTAAGATCATTTCTTTTATTTTAATACTTAGTAGATTAATAAAAAAGCGAGACTCTAAAAACACAATTAAAAATAAAATACAGCGTTATAAGTCAGCTATAAAATACTTATAAGTAAAAACTAAAATCTCTGCAATTGGAACTAAGCGGGCATTCATTTTACTTAATATCCCAGGGAATTAAAAAGCCTTCAAGTACGTAGATTAGACTTCTACCATGTTTAAAGCAACGTTTGTCTGTTTTGAAACTTCAAGTCATATCTTCTAATTAAGGGTTCCAGAAACACATAATTAAAAAAAAAGTACATTTTCCTTTCCTCACCTTCATAAAGATTATAGAACTTTTAGAATAATACAATTCTAACCGAATGCTTGTACGATGATAGCAAAGATAGATACGAAATTTCTACTCTATTCTATCTATGCCCACCCTTCTGTATATCTGTGCTGTCTCGGAATGGAAATTTTCATGAATTGCCAACTTTAAAAGGATATATTTAAAAGTCCCTGCAAGGTTTCGCTGGGAGATTTGGTACATCCTTCCTTTCTGTTATTTTTATTAAAATTACGTCAAGTATTTTTATTTAGAGGGAAAATTCTGAAAATATGTTTCCTGAATCAAAAACTTTAAAAAAAATAGCTTTTTGCCCTTCAAAGTGAAAGAAAATTTTGTAAATGAAATTGTAAAAATTCTCAAGACAATTTATTTCGAAACCTTTCATATGTACGAAAATGGAGAAAAAAATGGGCAAAAGGAGTTATTTATTCTTCAGGTATATCAAAAAGTAAACAAACGTGCTTAATATTTTCAATTTTAAGTTTATTGAAAACAAATTTTCGAATTGCTCAAGTATTATTTAGAATTGTGTTACTACAAGACATATTTGATGGAAACAAGTCCTTTTAAAATGTAAGTACATAAGTAAAATTAATTTTGTTCTATCCTGGGCCCTTTGAAATTGTCTTAAGCTGTTTTTAAAAGCTTCTGTGGCTTGATCTTTCGTCATCAGTTAAAATCTTTTGTTTACGACGACCAGGTAGATAGCGTGTCTAAATTTCAGCTACTACATACTTTAAATTGAAATTATAATTAGGTGCTAGCTAATATTATTACAAATACTCTTGTTCAGTAAATATTAATTGTGAATAATGCTAATAAAATAAAAGAATTTCATAAACAAAATACTTAATACGTTTGAGAATTGAATTACTGGAGATTTTAAGTATTAAAAAAGAGATGCAATTTCAATGCGAATCATTGGCTTAAAATACCTGCATAAACTTGCTTTAACGGAATGTAAACTGAGCAAGGGTATTGCGCAGTCCGTGTTAAGAAAAAAGAAAATGGGTTCGATTCCGGCCTTGAGGATCTATTTCCGTTGGTGACAGACAAAGCCCGATCTATCCAACCTACTTCTAAAATAAACCGTCTACCACGCCATACTGTTCAAGATTTAGGTAGATAAATTCACATTAAAAAAACTTTGTAAGACATGGTCACATAAACAGATGTGGTTCGAGGTATGAAATGAGATTAAGATTTAGATCTGGTCCTGGCAGAAATTCGTTAAAGCAATGGAGGGCTGTAGGTAATAAAACCTGATGTACAGTTAGGAAAATATGCGGTAATCAAATGAGGAAAATTTGAGGAGCGTTGGGGGTAAATATACGTTCGATATTTTGCCCTCCTAAGCATAAAAGACATATCTCAATTTTTTTCCGGGAAAAATGAGATATGACCAATTCCCTTAGGACTTGAACAGAATTTTGAGTTACATCTTATTTTTTTAATGATTTTCTACTATTTCTAAATAAGATACGGCCTTCTGGCTTAGGAATAATGTCAGGTAGCTCACAAACAAGAAAAACCTTAAAAATGAAAAAAAAACAACTGAGATACGTCTTTTATGCTTAGGAGGGTAGTATTATACACCTACTCTCTCATAAGAGAGGCAGAATGAGAGAAAGATTGGAAAAATGACATTCGAAGCTCAAAAAAGAGAGTAATCGGTGCAAAACGAGAAATTACTGGTTCTGATGTCAGAAATTGCAATACAATCATATATATATATCAATAATATTGTTTCTTTTATTGAAAGTGCCTAATTCCGATCTGAGTGAACCGTTTTTATCGGCTTTTTTTATAAACTTCATTCACCGCCATCCTCTTGCATATTTCATCATCAGGCTCACGTAATTTGTATGCCAGCGCTTCTCTGAATAATCACATTCTAAATCACTCCTAAAGAATGCGGTATCTTGATGATTTGGGTCCTAGACAATAATCGATGTCATCTGGGATAATTTTCGTCAGGTGCATGTTAATGTCTCCTAGGCTTATCGACCGCGTTAAGTGTAAAAGAGACAGTGCATATTTAAAGCCTTTCAATGTACCTGGCTTTAATTTTATGGGGTCGTTAAATTATGTTAGTGGAAGACCATCTATTACTATGCCTGGCATCGATTGTTTGGCAGACTCTGAATTTAGCCCCATACGAAGAATGATTCATTAATGTATTATCCTTCGAAATGCATGTTCCTTGATGCATTTAGCGAAGGGAAAGGGATTGAAACCTGTTCTGCAACAAATATGTTGTTTTAATGAAAATGAATGATTGTCACAGTTTTTGGAAATATTCTACATTTAATTTATAATTCTACAAACTAATTAGCAATTAATTTGTAGAATTATAAATTTCAACCCATATATAAAGTATTTTACAAAGCAAAAATTGCCATTTATGATTTTAATAAGCATAAAATTTATAATATTTGATAATCATAAAATAACTTCTGAGAATTTGGGTAATTACATGTATTGACAAATGGATACGTATTTTAAGAGATTTGGATATGTATTAAAGATGGTTTTGGGACTCGTATTTAAAATAAACTAACTACTTATAATGCACGAAAAATTTATCTTTGTTTTACTGTCAACTGAGATACATTATCTTTGATACAGAGTGGGTCTTCACAGACAATATTTCGTAAACTATTACGAGTATTCAATAAGAAATTCCTATTTTCAAAGTTTAAGATTGTCTGCATTTTTTTTCGGGGGAGGGGGCAAATATTTCTTAATCATTTCAATTTCTATCAGGAAAGCTAAGCTCAGTAAAGTATGTTAGGTCATTGTGTAAGATTTTACCATGAAATTGTAACAAGCGATAAAAAGAATGCTGCGATTTTCTCTCCTTCAGTTTTGAAAGCTGTTACTTTTTTTGTTTTGTTATATCATGACATCTATATGTTTATAATTTTTTCCCATCTCATTTTAACTGAGTACAATGTTTTAGGAATCGTGATGACCCAGGCGTTTGACTGCAATAAAAGAAATATTTCAGCGTTTCTTACAGCACAGTTTTTTTAAAAATATAGATTCAAAAGATTGTCGATGAGTTCCTTTTAAACCCCCACACGGTCACTTGGCTTAAAGACCGAAATTATAATGGCAAAATTAAAAGGTATTAGTAACAACACAAAAGCAAAAGGAAGCAAATACATAATACTGCAACTTTAAGCAAAAATAATACCTTGATTCTAATTTTCAATTTAAAATTTGCCAATCCTCGGAAGAATATATACTTAGCATATTTAAAATAAAGTGTACATAGAATCCACTTATGTAGGCCCAGTTCTACAGGGACCAACGAGGACGAATTCAAGGGAACATTAACATTAAATTTGAACTAAGAGATCATATATGCTTAATCTAATGATGTACACCATGGTATAAAAGCCATTGCAGTTCATGCGACAAGGTTAAGCACCACTTATCCTTACCGTAAATAAGGTGATTTAGGATATATCAGGTGATATGAAGGAATTTTTATTGATAAATTCAGTCGCTTTCTGTTTAAACGTAAAAGATTTGGTGGGAAAAATGTATATTCTTTTCGATTTAAATATTGAATTAAAAAGAGGTTATACACTCTGTCACAAAAAAATATATGCGCCAAGAAGGAAACGAGCTACTATCACGAAACTTAACATGTATCTAGTGTATGAGGAGATAAGCAAATGATTACAAATTCAGAAGAACAGACTGTTTTATTAAGACGATATGGCATGAAAAAGGTTACAAATCAGTAAGTAGTAAATACACCATATATCAGGTAATATGAAGGAATTTTTATTGATAAATTCACTCGCTTTCTGTTTAAACGTAAAAGATTTGGTCGGAAAAATGTATATTATTTTGGATTTAAATTTTGATTTTTAAAAGAGGTTATACACTCTGTCACAAAAAAATATATGCGTCCAAAAGGAAACGAGCTACTATCACGAAACTTAACATGTATGTAGTGTATGAGGAGATAAGCAAATGATTACAAATTCAGAAGAACAGACTGTTTTATTAAGACGATATGGCATATAAAAGGTTACAAATCAGTAAGTAGTAAATCCACCTCTGGTAGCTAAACAAGCCGAAACACGAAGTGGCATCGAATCAATGAGGTCACTAATAACCTCCTGCGGAAGATCGTGCCATAATCTTTTCAACTGGGCAGTTAATTCATCAGTATTCCGGGTCGGCTGCAGTTGCCTTCCAAGCACGTCCCAGACGTGCTCTATTGGCGAGAGGCCTGGTGACCTGACAAGCCATGGGAGTACGTCATATCCTTGAAGCCATTATTGGGAGAGTCGCGCAGTATGTGGACGAGCGTTGTCTTGCTGATAAATGGCACCTGGGTGACTTGATAGCATAGGCAGTACAACTGGCATTAAAATCTCGTCCACGTAACTGCGTGCCGTCAAAGTGCGTTGAAGGACGACTAGAGGTGATCGTGTGTCCCAACAAGTCACACCTTGTGTAATCGCCGTATGCCTGCCGACAACGAATGCCGGATCGGACCGGTGGCCTGGCCGCCTCCACACGCGTATGCGCTGGTTATCAGCATTGAGACTGAATCGGGATTCATCTCTGAAGATCACAAGCCTCCAGTCGGTCACACTTCAGCCTGCGCGAGGTCAGCAAAAATCCATTCGACACTGCATATGATATGGGGTCAGTGGTAGGCGTCTTAATGGACGTCGACTCCTTATACCTGCGTCGACCAGTCCTCTCCAAATAGTTTTCCTTGATACCAACGGATGTCTGGAAGGTGGTAAATGACGTCGAACCGATTCTAGCGACGTTGTTGGTACGGACGTGGCTGCTCTTATCATTGCAGGATCCTCACGCGCATTTGTGTTCCTGAGACGCCCTGACCCTTCGCGACGGTAGACTATCCCTTCCGTGATCCATTGTTGCCAACACCGAGCAACTACCATACCGCTCCGACCGAGGTGACGGCCGATACGCCTGTTCGACCAACCTGCTTATCTGAGGCCTACTATACGCCCTCGCTCAAAGTCCGACAATTGTTCGTACTGTCGTCGGTTACGTCTCAGAGGCATCTCTAGTCTCAATACCGTCCATCCAAGTCAACAGATTTGTTTGAATAACCCTATGGCATGTGCAATCATGCTTTTAAACTCTCCGAGCTGCGCATCTCATATGCGCATAGCGCGCTTACCCTTATCTCATTGGCGTCGAAATTTTAATCATCTGCCAAGTTTCGTTATAGTAGTTCTATTTCTTCTGGGTGCATATATTTTTTTGTGACAGAGTGTATTTTCCGATAGAGTGTAAGATCCGACAGAGTGTAAAATCTGATTTGGATTTAACAGTAAAGAATGTGAAATTGTCGTAAGGAGCCTCAATTAGAAACTACATCTGAATAATTGAATGTACTAATTATGACTTTTTTTCTTGATCATAAGAGCAATTTATCAGGATTTCGAACTTTAAAATGTTTCAACGTCCTTTGCAAGAGCGGTAATTTTATCTTAAAATTCCTTTCCGGCAGAGAAATTGCAACTGTTTTCTCATTTTCCCTTCTGATAGTAAACAGTAATCTAGCAAACTGCAAATATTCCAAAAGTCACTCAGAAAATACGCCCCAATAGCCTAATCAGTCAAACTAGATATTTGTTTTTTTTGGGGGATAGCAAAAATGCAAACAAAACTAAATTTTAAGTCTAAGTTTACAGCATTGTGATTGGTGTTTCCTTTAACCAATGAAAAACATTTCTTCAGCCATTCGTAATAATTACCCTTGTT
The DNA here is from genome assembly GCA_907164885.2 of Dolomedes plantarius. Lineage (NCBI taxonomy): Eukaryota > Metazoa > Arthropoda > Arachnida > Araneae > Dolomedidae > Dolomedes > Dolomedes plantarius. The sequence continues at coordinate 179,539,454 of OU015497.1, forward strand.
TCTTCCAACAATCAAAAAATACTTCCTTGAAGTTAAAAAAGGCTAATCTCTAAATTTTATAGAGATCTTATGTCTGCGGGCCACTAAGCCAGAAAATGTAACCATGTATGGACCACCCACACCGAATCGAGGGGGGGACCTTCCGGGGGGTATGGGGGTATAGAATATCCCTCAGGAAAAAGGGATACAGAATTAATATACTCACATTCTAACGTATCATATTCTAATAATAAAGTAATTATGTTAAACTTTTAAGAAATTTCAATTCAACACCTGATAGTCATCGGATATATTCGGCCCATCAATGAACATTGATTGCTTTCAAAATCCCCATTCATTTGGCAACTTTTTATATGTGCTGGACCTCTCCCGAGACTCTCGTGGACCACCTGTGGTTCGCGGATCCCCGGTTGGGAACCACTGCTATAAAGGGATACCCCACCCGAAGCGATGGTATGGATATGACTTTTTTCTTTATCTAAATCATTTGTCCAATGTGTTGCGTTCGTTAATTATTGTCTATGTTTTATATTTCAAACCGTAATAAAACTCTTTTCTTTTATTGGCATCAATATACCCCAGAAAACTCCTTTTTAAAATAAAACATTTCATCCGTTCTTTAATTTTATTTTACATCATGTTGAATTCCATGGCAACAATTTGTCCTAATTTGGCCATTCCGCAATTATATTGAAATCGCAACCATGGAAACTTTCTCAACTGAACGTCGATTGGTATTTACTGAAGATTATCTAATTTCTAACAGTTCTTCCATTTAATAAGATTTTTTTTTAACGATATCTAAGTGAAAGATTTTTCCTCCTCAACTTTAATAAAACTGTCTCTCTCCCAGTTTTTTTTTTTGGTCCCTCAAAAAAATGATCAGAAGATATGTCGCCCACTATTTCTCAAACTAATTATATTCTAAATCAGTTCCCAGGCATGCCCTTGCATAAGGATCGGATGAAAATCGATGTCATTGGAGATAATTTTCGTTCAGGTGAGTGTTGGTGTCCGAAAGGTTTATCGATCGCCTAAGAGTGTAAGGAGACAACGCTCACTTTAAAACCCGAGAAGGTGCCCGTCGTTGATTTATAGCTCGTTAAATTGTGTTAGGACGAGACCATTTGTTATTTAATTTGACGTAGACATATTAGTTCAGAATCTGAATTATTGAGGATTAGGTACTAAGAAAAGCAGCTTAAATCTATCATGATCCTAAATGGGTGGAGTGGAGTGATTTTCAGATTTTTTGTGAATACGTATGAATTTATGCTGAGTTAGAAAAAAAACGGAGAGAAAGAAACCATAATGTTGCTGAAATGATTAGAGCCTAAAACAGCCATTATACTTTAAAATCTAACAATTATACTTTCACTATGTCAAATACGAGAGTACTAAATTTTTTATGTACTCTTCGTATTTTATGTTACTTCCATCTGATAGAGATAAAATAATAATTCATTGAATTTCTAGTCTTTATATGATAAAAAAGGAATTTTGGCCCTTACGAAAATTCCCACAAAACAATGTCAACTAACTTATATCAAACATAAAATTGCTCCCAGATATTTAAGGTTCTTGTCACATGCTGGGACTAATTCTTTAAGTTACTTGTTTGAATTAAAGTTTCCTTGGTATGTCTTTAGGGCAGATGAGTTTACATTCGAGTTTGAGTGTTTAAATTCGGCCGTATGGTTGGAAGAATACTTTAAGCATGCGAAGTTAAGAAAATATCTTGAAGCCATTATACTTTACCCTAATATACATTTAAAGAACTGAAGTTTAATGTACCATTCGTAGTTTGTTCTTTTTTGGTAATACGCTGAACAGAAAAACATACCTTAGAACTGCAGCCTTTACTAGACAAACAAAATTCGAATACTTGCAAAACCTGAATAAAAATAGAAATGTTTGAAATATAATAATTAAGTAAGTGAGAGAGATATATGGGATAGCATAATATTCTATAAAGGTGATTATAGATAAAACACACCCTATATGAGTAATGTATGGGACGAGAGTCACCAGAAGAAAAATGTTTTCACCAAATAAAGTTAGAATTGGATATACATAAAACTTCTGATGATTACTCTGTTCCTCGGATTACCAAACTATGGGCCACAGCCCTACATGGAGTTACCATGGTTTTCTTTTCTTTCTTTTTTTAAAAATCGGTTTAGAGAGCCATGGTCAGCTTTTGTAATAAAAGGCTACTTAAACCGGGACTCACAATTTAGAGAAGATTACGAGTAGTTGCAAAAATAAATGTTAACAGTGGGAATCCAACCCCCAAACTCTGTACCAAACGCTATTCGGCCAGAGGAAGCCCGTTATTTTTTATTTCCATTTGTAAAATCGAATTTTCCTGACGAAAGAGTTTCAAGACTTGTTCTTCCTAATGCCCCCTGGCCGGATGTATTTCAGTCCAGGTCCGTATATGCTAATACTAGCTGAAAACCTGTACTTCGCTACAGAGTACATTCAAATTAAATACAACGGTCAATCTATGCAATTCATGCCAAATATATATATATATATATATATTATATGATAAATACGACGATCAATGTATACAATTGATGTAAAATATATATATATATATATATATATTTATTTATTTATAAGAAAATCGTAAAGGATAATTTTATAGATAAAATACTGTAGAAGAAAATATTCAAATTAAATCTAATATAAAGAATACTAAAGAATATAGTACACTTAATATAGTACAGTTTGTAGAACATTTCTTTTACTGTATTTAAATATTTTTTTAGATAATGTCCAATCGTCTGCCGCATTAGCAAGGAGAAAAAAATATTTTTTGTTTATTTAGTTGTTATGCACGTAACGATAAATTTATTTAAAGTACCAGAAAAAGAAATCACGTGATCAGCATTTAATAAATTAAATTCTAAAATTTAATCTTTAAAAATTCGCCAAAAATCAGGAAATGGAGGTAAAGATTAAAAAAAAAATTCATTTTAAAGGAATTTTTATGACCTTTCTCTTGATATAAATTTTATAACCCTCAAAGTATTATTTTAAATGCAAACGTAAAAAAGTAAAAAAGAACAGATTAAAAATTTAATTTTAAAAAATCTAAGAAGAACTTTTGAAAAATCTTTCTTAGTGCACCCCTACACTATAAGAAGAATCGCCATGCAAAGTTTCAGCCCTTTAGGTCCCGCGGTTTGGTCTGTGCGTTGTATGTCAGTCAGTGAATGAGTCAGTTACGGAACTGTTTTATATATAGACTAGCTGAAAACCCGCGCTTCGCTACGGAGTACATTCAAATTAAATACAGCGGTCAATGTATGCAATTAATGCCTACGAAAGAATATAGTACAGTTTGAGGAACATAATATCTTTTATTGTATTTCAATATTTTTTTGGATAATGTCCAATCGTCTGCCGTATTAGCAAGGGAAAAAAGTATTTTTTTTGTCTATTTAATTGTTACGCACGTGACGATAAATTTATTGAAAGTACCAGAAAAAGAAATCACGTGATCAACATTTAATAAATTAAGTTCTAAAAATTAATCTTTAAAAATTCACCAAAAATCAGGAAATGGAGGTAAAAATTCGAAAAAAATTTCATTTTGAAGGAATTTTTATGATCTTTCTCGTGATATAAATTTTATAACCCCCCATGTATTATTTTAAAAGCAAACGTAAAAAAAGTTTAAAAACAGCTTAAAAATTTAATTTAAAAAAATCTAAGAAGAATTTTTGAAAAATCTTTCTTAGTGCACCCCTACACTATTAGAAGAATCGCCATGCAAAATTTCAGCCCTTTAGGTCCAGCGGTTTGGTCTGTGCGTTGTATGTCAGTCAGTCAGTGAATGAATGAATGAATGAATGAATGAATGAATGAATGAGTCAGTTACGGAACTGTTTTATATATATAGACTAGCTGAAAACCTGCACTTCGCTACGGAGTACATTCAAATTAAATACAATGGTCAACGTATGCAATTAATGCCAATATATATATATATATATATAATAAATACGACGATCTATATATACAATTGATGTAGAAAAAATATATATATTATAAAAAATCATAAGGGATATTTTTATAGACAAAATAATGTCCAATCGTCTGCCGCATTAGCAAGAAAAAAAAAATTTTTTTATCTATTTAGTTGTTATGCACGTGACGATAAATTTATTTCAAGTACCAGAAAAAGAAATCACGTCATCAGCATTTAATCAATTTAATTGTAAAAATTAATCTTTAAAAATTGACCAAAAACCAGAAAATAGAGGTAAAGATTCGAAAAAGATTTCATTTTAAAGGAATTTTTATGATCTTTCTCGTGCTATAAATTTTATAACCCTCAAAGTCTTATTTTAAATGCAAACTTAAAAAAAGTTACTAAAACAGCTTAAAAATTTAATTTAAAAAAATCTAAGAAAAATTTTTCAAAAATCTCTCTTAGCGCACCCCTACACTATAAGAAGATTGCTATGCAAAATTTCAGCCCTTTAGGTCCAGCGGTTTGGTCTGTGCGCTGTATGTCAGTCAGTGAGTCAGTTACGGAACTGTTTTATATATATAGACTTGCTGAAAACCCGCACTTCGCTACGGAGTACATTCAAATTAAATACAACAGTCAATGTATGCAATTAATGCCAAAAAAATAAATATATATATTTAGAATAAATACGACGATCAATTTATACAATTGATGTAAATATATATATATTTATTTATAAAAAAATCGTAAGCGATATTTATTTTTTTTGGATAATATCCAAACGTCTGCTGCATTAGAAAGAAAAAAAAATTTTTTGTCTATTTAGTTTTTATGCACATGACGATAAATTTATTTGAAGTACCAGAAAAAGAAATCACGTGATCAACATTTAATAAATTCAATTCTAAAAATTACTCTTTAAAAATTCACCAAAAATCAGAAAATCGAGGTATAGATTCGAAAAAAATTTCATTTGAAAGGAATTTTTATAATCTTTCTCGTGATATAAATTTTATAACCCTCAAAGTATTATTTTAAATGCAAACGTAAAAAAAGTTACTAAAACAGCTTAAAAATTTAATTTAATAAAATCTACGAAGAATTTTTGAAAAATCTTTCTTAGTGCACCCCTACACTATAAGAAGAATCGCCATGTAAAATTTCTGCCCTTTAGGTAAAGTGGTTTGGTCTGTGCGTTGTATGTCAGTCAGTGAATGAGTCAGTTACGGAACTGTTTTATATATATAGACTAGCTGAAAATCCGATCTTCCGTACGGAGTACATTCAAAGTAAATACAACGGTCAATGTATGCAATTAATGCAAAAAATAAATAAATATATATATATATATATATACGACGATCAATGTATACAATTGAATTAAAATATATACATTTATAAGAAAATCGTAAGGGATATTTTTATAGACAAATTAATGTAGAAGAAAATATTCAAATTAAATCTAATATAAAGAATACTAAAGAATATAGTACAGTTAATATAGTACAGTTTGTGGAACACTTCTTTTACTGTATTTTAATATTTTTTTGGATAATGTCCAATTGTCTGCCGCATTATCACGAAAAAAAAATATTTTTTGCCTATTTAGTTGTTATGCACGTGACGATAAATTTATTTAAAGTACCAGAAAAAGAAATCACGTGATCACAATTTAATAAATTAAATTCTGAAAATTAATCTTTAAAAATTCGCCAAAAATCAGGAAGTGAAGGTAAAGATTCGAAAAAGATTTCATTTGAAAGGAAATTTTAGGATCTTTCTCGTGATATAAATTTTATAACCCTCAATTTATTATTTTAAATGCAAACTTAAAAAAAGTTACAAAAACAGCTAAAAAATTTAATTTAAAAAAAAATCTAAGAAGAATTTTTGAAAAATCTTTCTTAGTGCACCCCGACACTATAAGAAGAATCGCTTTGCAAAATTTCAGCCCTTTAGGTCCAGCGATTTGGTCTGTGTGTTGTATGTCAGTCAGTCAGTGAGTGAGTCAGTTACGGAACTGTTTTATATATATAGATGGGGTGGGGGGATCGTATCCTTTCAAAATTTCTGTCACCTCATAGTGAGAATTTACGGATTTAACATGCCCATATCCGGCCTAGATACGGAACTATTGAATGGCACTTGTCGGGATTCCATCGGAGCAACATCAGTGCCGAAAGCCAACGGACTACCACTAGGCTATATCGGGCCCTCATGATTTAGTATGGCTATAATATATTCAAAAATTTTATGCTATAGATAAATAAAAAAAAAGTGCATAGTAGTTTTGAAATAATAGGTATGTTGGGTATTAAAAAAAATTGTTTGCGACGAGAAGATGTTTAGGAAAGAAGGTTTTTGTGCGCTATTTTCTTTTCAAATAAAACAAAATATGAAGCGAACTTCTTTTTTTAGGACATGTGCATTGATCGACAATACGTACTGCGGGAGAGCACTGCTCCATACCGTCGAAATTTGATTAGTTAATATTTCCCCTACTTTAGAGAATTTTCAGAGTTAGTACTGTTTTCGTATCAATTTTCCCTAGTTTTGGTGTTTTCAGTTTCTGTCCAGACACAGTATGGCAGCTTTATTTTAAAAGAGAGCGAAGATTTTATTGAATAATTTATAGTTTAAGATATGGAGACTGTTAAAAAATATGTAATAGATAGGAATTTTAAGGCTTTAAAATTAAACACAGGTGTAAATCTTTTCGTTTCAGGGAACTGATGTTAATTATTCCAGAAAACACCTCAAAAACACCTTTTGTGGGTTATTTCTTGAAACCCAACCAAATAAAGTACTCAGTTCTAGGAAAAGTGAGTTAACACGCAGAATTTGAAATTCACTATCTGGAATAATGAGGAATTCAAACCGAATTTTAGAATGATGCATTTTTTATGTACATGTATAGGTTATCATAAATCACTCTAACCAAAAAAAAAATATTACTCCATTTCAATATCAAGTAACTTTCATTACTTTTTATAGGAGAAAAAAAAACGAAAAAGAAAAGGAGCGCACACTTCCTTACAATTGAGCTTGTTTGGAAAATTTTTATAGCATTCTTTCATCCGCCATTACAGACGATGACAACAATAATCGTAAAGAGTGAAAAAAGGAATCTTAATCGATGATGACGAGCGCATTAGGCGTTTTCGAAACCAGTCGCATTCGATAAGAAACTGGAAATGGGATGAAAGAATGCCTGAGTGCAGAATGATTGATGTTTCTTCGAGAGATCTGGACTGTACTGACTGATTTCTTTTCCACTTATTTAATTTGGAAAAATTCACAGATGGGAGGAAAAAGTAGTGAAAATATCAAGCGAGAGAGTTTTTTTACTAAGCCAAATTACTTCGTGAAATCATTTTAATACGCTGAATGTGAATTCTGATATCTATGTATTCCGTTTTAAAATGATAAATATGCTTTTAAAAGATTAACTTGATGTACAGAGAAAAGATTGTTTAAAATGGTCGATATGATTTTATTTTTATGGAGATCATTACTTTCGCCTTGTTCAGTTCATGATCGTATTGCTTTTGTGACATATACGAGTATGACTTTATATATATATATATATATATATGTGTGTGTGTGTGTGTGTGTGTGTGTGTGTGTGTGTGTGTGTGTGTGTGTGTGTGTGTGTGTGTGTGTGTGTGTGTGTGTGTGTGTGTGTGTGTGTGTGTGTGTGTGTGTGTGTGTGTGTGTGTGTGTGTGTGTGTGTGTGTGTGTGTGTGTGTGTGTGTGTGTGTGTGTGTGTGTGTGTGTGTGTGTGTGTGTGTGTGTGTGTGTGTGTGTGTGTGTGTGTGTGTGTGTGGTGTGTGTGTGTGTGTGTGTGTGTGTGTGTGTGTGTGTGTGTGTGTGTGTGTGTGTGTGTGTGTGTGGTGTGTGTGTGTGTGTGTGTGTGTGTGTGTGTGTGTGTGTGTGTGTGTGTGTGTGTGTGTGTGTGTGTGTGTGTGTGTGTGTGTGTGTGTGTGTGTGTGTGTGTGTGTGTGTGTGTGTGTGTGTGTGTGTGTGTGTGTGTGTGTGTGTGTGTGTGGTGTGTGTGTGTGTGTGTGTGTGTGTGTGTGTGTGTGGTGTGTGTGTGTGTGTGTGTGTGTGTGTGTGTGTGTGTGTGTGTGTGTGTGTGTGTGTGTGTGTGTGTGTGTGTGTGTGTGTGTGTGTGTGTGTGTGTGTGTGTGTGTGTGTGTGTGTGTGTGTGTGTGTGTGTGTGTGTGTGTGTGTGTGTGTGTGTGTGTGTGTGTGTGTGTGTGTGTGTGTGTGTGTGTGTGTGTGGTGTGTGTGTGTGTGTGTGTGTGTGTGTGTGTGTGTGGTGTGTGTGTGTGTGTGTGTGTGTGTGTGTGTGTGTGTGTGTGTGTGTGTGGGTGTGTGTGTGTGTGTGTGTGTGTGTGTGTGTGTGTGTGTGGTGTGTGTGTGTGTGTGTGTGTGTGTGTGTGTGTGTGTGTGTGTGTGTGTGTGTGTGTGTGTGTGTGTGTGTGTGTGTGTGTGTGTGTGTGTGTGTGTGTGTGTGTGTGTGTGTGTGTGTGTGTGTGTGTGTGTGTGTGTGTGTGTGTGTGTGTGTGTGTGTGTGTGTGTGTGTGTGGTGTGTGTGTGTGTGTGTGTGTGTGTGTGTGTGTGTGTGTGTGTGTGTGTGTGTGTGTGTGTGTGTGTGTGTGTGTGTGTGTGTGTGTGTGTGTGTGTGTGTGGTGTGTGTGTGTGTGTGTGTGTGTGTGTGTGTGTGTGTGTGTGTGTGTGTGTGTGTGTGTGTGTGTGTGTGTGTGTGTGTGTGTGTGTGTGTGTGTGTGTGTGTGTGGTGTGTGTGTGTGTGTGTGTGTGTGTGTGTGTGTGTGTGTGTGTGTGTGTGTGTGTGTGTGTGTGTGTGTGTGTGTGTGTGTGTGTGTGTGTGTGTGTGTGTGTGTGTGTGTGTGGTGTGTGTGTGTGTGTGTGTGTGTGTGTGTGTGTGTGTGTGTGTGTGTGTGTGTGTGTGTGTGTGTGTGTGTGTGTGTGTGTGTGTGTGTGTGTGTGTGTGTGTGTGTGTGTGTGTGTGTGTGTGTGTGTGTGTGTGTGAACATTGAAGCAGATATGCTTTCAAGACTTCCAGTTTCTCAACATCTCCAACACTGTGTACATTTATTAGATAAGAATGAAATAATCCAACAACAAAAAATAGACATTGTGTGCGGTAAAAATTATAAAGAAATTATTTAAATGGTGAGAATTAAGGAAAAGAACTTTTGTGAGGTTGTAGTGCCTAAATCCTTAAATCTAAAATTGTTGACTAATACCCATGAAAATTTCGGACATCCAGGAGTTCAAATTATGCTAAATTTAATTACATCTCAATATTATTGGCCCCATATTAGTGAAGATATAGGAAATTTCGTGAAGCATTGTCATACTTGCCAGATAAATAAAAAGAAAAGAACAGAAAAGATTTGGATTCATGCAAGAAGTACCCTCAACTGATAAACCTTTTGAATGCTTATCTATTGATACAGTGGGGGCGGTTTAATTACTACAATTCAACCAAAAAGTATTTACATTTAGTGATAGATCATGCAACTAGATATGTCTGGGCATTTCCCTCAAAGAGTGTAACTTCAGAAACATATGCTAATTGTCTAAATCAAATTTTTCATGTGCAAATTCCAGAGAAAGTATTAAGCGATAGAAACGCAGATTTTACCTCATCCAGATTCAAAAAATTTCTTTAAAAACATAATGTTAAACAACTTTGTACTTCCTCTCATCATCCCCAGACAAAAGGAAAAGTAGAAAGGGCGAATTAGTCCCTAGTAACCCGACTAAAGTGTAAGGTTAATGCTGTTTCCAAAAAGATTCCGTGGACTAAAGTGCTAGAACAAGTTGTTAATGAATATAACAACTCTCCTCAAACGGTAACTAAGTTCACCTCAGCATATTTATTATTTGGCAAACTCCCCTTTGATTTTCCAACTGACAAAAGTACTTATCCCCCACTTAATGAAGCAAGAACTTTAGCTAAAACCAGAACTCCTGAATACCACCAGAAAAATAAAACAAGATATAATACTAGATTTGAGGAATCTAAATTTCAACCTGGAGACTTAGAAATATAGGAGGAATTCGAATACCCAAACACTAGAAAGTTAACCTCGCCTTATTCAGGACCTTACCAGATTGTTAATAAATTATCTGAAATTAATTATGAAATTGATAAAGAAAATTACCACACGAAAAACCCACTGAAATTGTAGTTACATCAAAATTAAGATTTTACTAATCACCTGAGAAATTTATATTACGCCACGAATAAGTAAACAATTTGTAAATCATCCGGCTATTCTTAATCTTTCTATTTAACATTCCTGTCCTCCCTGTCTCTTCATGCTGTTTAAATGTTTCCGTTGAACAGATGGCATTTCCTCTCTTGCTTGAGAAACCTGCCTGCCCCCTTTTCATTTTTGTGCAGCTTGCTCAAATTGAGTTTCAGTTTGGAAGCACTTTCCCGAGGGTAAACGCTCAAAAGGATGTACTAACAACAAGTCACATACCTGAAAAAAATTATGCTTGTGTTGTCATGAATTTTTCTCCCACAACAGTTGAATGTCAGTGTCAATTGTTGGAATTTGTATTTTTGTTCGAATTTTGCACCATCGGGTACCAAACAGTTGGTATTGATGTTAAAAGCTAAAATTGACAGCATTTAATAAACCTACTTTATTAATTGCTGAAAGAACTGTTTAATAATATTTGTTTACATAATAAGGAGAAAAGTTAAAGCAAGAAGTCAATGATAAAAAAATAAACAAAAGTTTTGTTTAAAAATAAAAGTAAATAATCCAATGTGAACAATAAACAATCAATAACATTTTTAAATGACTATAATCAGGAGATCTCCAAAGGAACTATCTAATATTTAACAACTATAAATTGTGAAATAATAACTTTTGTCTTTGTTTACCTTTTAAAACTGTGCCCGTCCAAGATTTTAAAGATATTCCAAAGACTGTGGTATGTGAAAATGTCAGGGACTTTTATGAACAATATTCACTTGCATTTGTATTTTGTGGCATCTTTACGTCTGCCATTAGTAGTGTTTTCCATTTATGTGTACCAATCTATTTTATTTTACTCCAGATATTTGTTTATAATGTTATGCCATATTTCCATGTTTATATGTCTTTCAGTTGTATTTTAAAATGCAAAAAAATTTTGATTTTTTGGGCCAACTTCACCCAACTATTCCTACTACTAATCTTCCTGTTCTCGCTATCTGGAATGTCTTGGAGTCGACGGCCGCGTCTCCAAGCCCATTTTAGATTGGTGTGGGGGGATATTCTGTAATAAATTTTAACCGCCTCTAATCGCCTGTAATTCGACTTCTCTCTCTCTATGGTAACCTTCCCGTTCTTCACCCTTTTCTCATATACTAACCTACCTCGCCAATTTCTGGCAACCCGTTTTACAGCTACTTCGATATGCTCGCGCAGATGGGAACTGGACGCCGTTCTGCAAGGTGATGTTTTGGCTGCAATAAATTGCTTTATTCGTTGTACCCGGATCGCATTATTTCCGGCCACTATATGGTTGTTAACGGGAGATGACCATTCGGGTCATCTCATGTATATGCACACAAAAGAACTATCTAAAAAGGAAGAATACGTTCGGTATGATAGAATATAATGAATACACGAAGTCATAAGATTAAACCTTTAACAGGAATAAATTTATTCCCGAATAAAAAAAAAAAAGTTTGAATGGGTTTCGTTTCTCATTATCATCGAAAATATGCCAGTTTTGTAGATGTCATCCCAAAGTCTTATGTTTGTCCATTTCCAGACTGTCTGTTTATGAAAAGCATCAATTCTATTTACAAAGCATTCTACGACAGTTCTTTTAACGATCTCTAACAACATTCATACGTGTTGTGAATATGTCTAATGAACATAACGTCTTTGTGACATCCGACATTTGGCATCCTATGGAAATTGTAAGAATATCTTTAAAGCAGTATGTCGCAGTTCGAATGTTCTGGCAGTTAGCTGGATGGTCTTAATTCCTTTTGCGCTAGGGTCGTTTCAGAAAATACTCTTTTGATCAAAATACAGATGTAGAGCAGAAATCTTTAGGAATGTTTCTTTGACAAAGCAGTGATTTGATAAAGAGTATCAAAAGTATTAAAACCTATAAATTCAACACAGTAATGATTTTCCGCATTATCAATAATTCATTTTCCACATTATCAATACTTATAATTAATTTTTATATCTTTAATTAAAAGGCAACTGATTTATTAGTTGTACCGAACCTGAGACCTCCTGCCTCCTATTAGTTCGATTTAATCTCGCCGTCTGTGATTCTATACATAGGATACATCGATCATATTTGATCAATGATCTGATTGTTTTCCTAGTGTATAAGGAAAAAAATGCCGCACTTTTGCCTGTTATGATAATTAAGATCAAATCGTCTTTTTTAAATAAAAAAAGCATGCCATTCATACGGGTCTTTAAAGCAATATGCAATAGTTTATAATATCCTCGCGTAAAGGTAGGCAAAGATTTTTGTACCCACGTTTGAAAAATAGAAATCCCTCATAATGTGGTAAACTCATGATTCGCACTGAAACCGCATCTCTTTTTGAATCATTACAATCTCTAGTAATTCATTAATCTAACGTATTTTTAAGTATTTTGTTTATGAAATTCTTTTATTTTATTAGCATTATACGCTATTAAAATTTACTAAGCAAGAGGATTTGTAATAATATTAGCTGGCACCTGATTATAATTTTAATATAAGGTATGCAGCAGTAGAAATTAAGACTAAAGTAGATGTGAACTAAAGTAGACGGGAAGCAGATAATCGGCGCAACTAAAGTAGATGTGAAGCCGATAATCGGCGATGTGTCGTTGATGGCTATATTACACCAATAGTCCAAGATAATTTCTTCCCTAATAAGCCTCTTAAGCTTTCAGAGAGAATCTTTTTCCATTCATTATAAAAGCTACATTTTACAGAGCTGTAAAGAACAGCAAAATTTATTTTTAGAAGACATTCGAAAGACAAGCGATTTTTTCAAATTTGTCTGAATTTTCTTTTACTGTTATCACATTATTTTTTATAATTTTCAACTGCTCCTTTAAAAATAGGATGAATACTGCTGTTAATGCTATTGTTTTAGACCAAGTGCTTGAAACAGGCAGTAGAAGAAATAAAAACCTTGTTCTCCCTTTTCCCATACTCTTAAATTTCTCAATGAATTGTAGTGATAATAAGTAACAGAAAAGTAGAAATAATTAACTGTGCAATCTTTTTCCAGAAAGTGCAGATCATCAACATTTTCCAATTTATTATTTTTTTTTACTCACAGGAACTAAAGATTTCGAGAACTTTCTTTAACTAATCTCATTTAGGATTATCTGTAAAGTCCTTGAACATCATTTGCAATTGTTTCTTTAATGAAAGAAGAAATAATGCCCTAAATGTCTATTATTGTACATTAAGAGCTGAAAGTACGAGTAGGCTTCAGAAGAAATAAAGAACTTCCTCTCTAATTATGTATCCGTCAATTAACTGCAGTGTGGATAAATAACACAAATTAAGTTGCAGCAGTAAAAACATATTATAATAACTTTTGTCATTGAATCTTTTTAATGAATTAAAATTTTCTCCCTGTATATTAAGTCGGGGACTTTTGAGTTAAGACAGGAATAAGGATCGAACTGGGAAAAGTTTCAGCGAGACTGAACACTACGAGAAAGCATCACGTGACACCTGGCTTACGCGTTATTATGGCTGTTTTTTTAAACTTGATTTGTATTTGTTTTTATCATCAGTTGTTTTACGATATTTAATATTGTATGAATGGAAAATATGGGTAGATAGTGATAGTAGTAACATCTGAGACTTTCAGTTAGTGAAAATTATCCAAAAGGATGACAATTCCCTATAATAATTAATATTTTGTAATATTTGAATTAATCTACCCACACTGGTCATACAGGATAATGATTGTATGATAGTAGATATTTCACGGTACTCAGAAATACTCTAACACTCTAAAATGTAACACGCGATTATAAATATTCTGAACTAGTTATGCTTAGTCAAAGAAGAAGAAAGAAAGTATAGACATTGATGTGTCCGTTGCTTTTTTTAAATCTATCCATTAAAGCAAACTATTATATAAGAAGTTTGACAATGAAGGAAGATTAATTACCTTCTATTTTCAGTGAAAAATAATAGTTAAACTGAAACACTTTTGCTACAACACAAGTAACTTTAGTACCATTGTATGAATTTTCTATTAATAATCAAGTTGATAAAGTTCGCCCCACCTTAATTATTGCAGATATCTAATTGTGACGTATAAATTCCTAGAAGCTTTCTATATTTCTTAGGCTGTTATACATAATTTTATACATTTTTTCAGCTTTCATAAAATGATCGAGTAAAACAATTTCTTAAACTGCTAACATCGATTTTCTTCAACGGAATGTGGAACCTCGGAGTGAAAGAAATCATTATACTGAATTCAAGAGTACTTGCAAGTAGTCTATTGTAAATCATCCATCGTGATAAAAATTTGCTTTACACCATCTCTAATGCACGTAATTTATGGCAAAAGAATGTACTAAAAGGAATTTCTAGAACCCTTATTTTACTTCATTTCTTCTATGCTACCTGGTGGGCGGCAGAGGATATATAAAGGGTGTCTGGGCTAAAGATGTCCAAAAGTTATGGCTTATTTCTACGGAACTACCTATTAGAATTTTAAAAAAATATTTAAATAGAAAGAACATCTTACCAAGTTTTAATATCAATAGATTTCGATGTGTGCACCTTTTGTAGCACGACAAACGTCTAAACGGTAATCTAGTTCTCTCCAAGTGACGAATTACTCCCCAAGTTATTAGACTCCTAGCTATTAGACGAACTACTTGAATGATACGCTTCTTCAACTCATCCATAGTTTAAATTTTTTTGTTTATACCCTAATAACTCTTGTTATGTTACGAAACACTTGGACAGAACTGGATTACCATTTAGACATTTCTCGTTGTACAAAAGGTGCACACATCGAAATCTATTGATATTAAAACTTTGTTCTCTCTATTTTACTTCTGAATTTGCCTCTAGAAAAAATAATATTTATAGGAATAATTGCTAAGAAATTAATTTAAGTCCTTCAACAGCCTTCAGTAGAAAGCATGCTCCAATTCATACACTTAATACAAAAGGACCTGGGAATTCATCAAAGCTCTCCCAGAATTTAGCCAGTTATCGAGAGAAAATCCGTTTGAAGATCAAGACTCAGCGCTATTAAATTTACTACAAAGTTTAATGAATCATATGGAATCATTTACCAAATCTAGAAACTGTTAGCAGGGGAATCTTATTTGCTTTATATCATAAATGGGGACAGCTGGGAAAAAAACTGTATGATAGGACAAAAAAAACCCTTGAAATTCGAGATTTTTCTGTCCTAAAATTCTTGAAAAATTAGAATTTTGCAGGTGAAAGCAGATGAATTATCTCTGATCTGGATAGCTTATTAATGTTATAGAAAAGAAAGAAAAATATTTTTTAGACAGTTCATAGCTACAAAAGTAAATCATGCAGTGGAAGCTATTATGGAACGACGGTATATGTTATCCACAACATTCTGAACTTCATGAACTGCGTAAAGAATTCTAAGATGTTGACATTTAAAAAAAAAAATTTGAAACCTTTAACACATAAACTGACTGAAATATAAATTTCTGTTCTACCAGTGCAAATCAGTGACTCACTTGTTGTTTTCAATGCATGACTCTAGTTTTCATCTAATATCCCCTAAGTAATATAAACTATACTTCATTCTCTAAATTGACGATTTATCTAACATGTATTGGAATCTAAAATTCGGGATCAGTATTTTAAAGAAATAATATTCAACATTATTGACACACGATGATTTAACGAAAACTGAGAAATAATGAAACAGCTACGTGAATCCATGCCGGTAAGACTTGAAGTTATAGATAACAATTAACATCCCCCCATTTAAAAAAATTAAAAATGATCTGAAATAAAGTTATTAATTTTTATTCGATTGAACAAAATATGCCGGATAACATTTGCGGGCGCTTTTCCTTTAACTAATGAATAATGTACAGGGTGGTCATAAAAAAACTTTGCCGATATATGGACCTCTAGCGCCTGTTTCGTTCAACCGATCGAGATAAGATTTCAGCTACAGTTATTCAGAGGTATGAGCTCGGGATTCTGTGAACGGCAACAAAGTGGCGCTCACGGTTACGGTTACGGTTATAGGTACAGAAACTCGAAATTTTCGAATGGCAACCCCCACTTTTTCCCGTCGCAAAATGCTCAGCGCATGCGAAAATCCTAGAGAGCGTTGGAACGGAACGTGTATCGCAAAAAACGGACGCATTATGCAAGCTCAAAAAACAGCTCTGCGAACGTCCTGTGATGAAACCCATGTGGAATATATGTAATCCAAATAAAAGTTTTCTTTTGTCCGATATGTGTTGTCATCAGTGATTGGTGTCTGGCCTCTGTAATATGCAAATTTCCTCCGTGAGCCCCGATCGTGTGTTTGTTGGCTGTTCGCAGAGCTGTTTTTTTGTGCGTGCATAACGCGTCCGTTTTTTGTGATACACGTACAATTCCAAAAATCTTTTGGGTTTTCGCATGTGCTGAGCATTTTGCGACGGGGAAAAAGGGCGTTGCCATTCGAAAATTTTGAGTTTCTGTACCTATAACCGTAACCGCGAGCGCCACTTTGTTTCCGTTCACAGAATCCCGAGCTTATACCTCTAAATAACTATATCTGAAATCTCATCTCAATCGGTTTAACGGAACAGCCGCTAGAGGTCCATATATCGGCAAAGTTTTTTTATGACCACCCTGTATTATATGTGTTAAGTTTAAATTCTTCGTTTATGATATAAATACAAGCATGGGGAGAATTAAAAACCAAATGAAATGCGTAAACACTAATTTTTTTTATCGAATAGGAATTTCTTTATGACAAGCGTATATCTGATCATTTTGTGAGAACTATTGCATTAGCATCAATTATCCTTTTTATTTTGTTGGCGTATCGTCTTATTATTGAAAAGGAATATAAAAAACACTTATTGAAATTGCACTTATTTTTAACTTTAAATAACCGAGACAGATAATTATCTCTATGTTACTTCACCCTACAGAAAGTACCATAATATATTCATGCATACTAGTAATTACTCCGCATTAAGTCACATTAGACTGGTTATGGGAACAACCTCTTGAAAAAATTAAACATAAAGTTTAAGGAATTTTTTTTTTTTTGACGTAGATTAAAAAAGTCTTTCCTTTCCCCTACTTATAGTCGCATATCTGATATATTGCTTTGTAATTATTAGATATTTATATCAAGAGCATAAATTTAAAAATTTGCCCAATAAAGGTACTTTATTTTTGAATTTAAAGTAAAATGAAATTTTTTATTCTAGCTCTTTTAAAATATTTCAGTGCCTTTTGTGTAATTAGAATTTATTCCCCAGTAAACATCTGATGTTAAAAAAACTGTGTATTTTTCTATGAGTAATTTTTATTTGACAACGGAAAGTTTAAAAGGGTATATTGCTATATAATTATTAGATATTTATATCGAGAACATAATTTTGAAAATTCACCTGATAAAGGCATGCTTTGAAAAAAAAAATTGAAATAAAATAATTTTTTTCTTATTCTAGTTCGTTAAAATAATTTTGTGCCTTTTTTTGTGTATTTAGAATTTATTCCACAGTAAATATCTGAAGTTAAAAGAACTGTGTTTTTCCCCATGAATAATTTTTTTTTGACAACGGAAAGTTTAAAAAGGTATGCGAACCATTACGGAGAGAGATTACTAAAGAGGTTTCTCTTTTTCAAAATTTAAATACTATGAATATTTAAATGCTATGAATGTTATGAATCTGCATTGCATTGCTTAAAAAGTTCAGGGTAGGAAATTTTGTTTGTTTTCGTTTACTCATGTGTTGTAATGATTCTTTTCGTTAGATGTGACGTTATATAAAGAGCACGAAACAAATAAAATAACTCGTACTATTTAAAATTTGTTTAAAAAATAAACCTTTAAAATTCGCAGCTCAAAGCTAGTTTAGATCAGTTATACCTCCCAATCCAATCGCTCTACAGGCCCAATGTTTCCCATTTTGTGTATAGAAAAAGTTTGGAAATAATTTGTCTTCAGGATTCATCAATGTTTTAATTACTTTAATATTTTAACATTTTAAAGGGAAAAAATCAATTTGGTTCAGAGAAAGTTCAGGATCACGGAAAAAATTACAGAATTTTGAATGTGATTGAAGTATTTTGAAGCCAAGTAGGATAAAGAGCGCTGTATAAACACCATAAATATACCTATATAGTATTAGATATATCCTCCAAAACAGTGTGATATACACATCTTCTTCATATCCACAATAAAAAATAAAAGGGCTTAGCTAGTTTCGAGCATGTTCAGCATTTGTGAACTGTCTATAGAGACAAACATACCTAATGTTCTTCGACCTGATCATGAACTATTGATTAGTCTGAAACTAGTTGTCCCCCTTTTATATTTAATTGTGGATATTGCGAAGTTGCGAGCTCGAGATTGCGTTTTACGCAAATTTCTTGCAAGTTTTATCCTCTAAAACAGTGGTTCTCAACCTTTTTCAACACACGTAACCCTTTTTGTGTGTCATTAACTATGCGTACTCCCAACAAAAACACTTTAGTTTTATTAAAATGTGATATATTAAAGTTTAAATATTAAACTGTTAAAGTTTAATTACGGATAAGTAATTTAAATTAAAACCAAAATAATATTTTAATGGACATTTTATTACAAAGTTTTTATTAATCAGACATAAAATTAAAAAAGTCACAGAAAATAATTAGTGGGAACGCTGGGCTTGTTTTTGTGTACAAAGATCATCAATATTTGGCTCCAGCTTGGTCAAATGCAGCCGTAAACCATCCTCAACATTAAGCATGTTTCTATACTTGTTCTTCAGGTATGTTAAACTTGAAAATCCTCTTTCGCCCAAGTAAGTTGTCGTAAACCCCAGAAGCTACATCACAGCAATGTCTGCTAGTTCTTTGTGTTTGATTGCGACGGTCGACGTGTTTGCTTGCTGCTTTACTGATAGTTTTTATTTTTAAATCGTTACTCAAACTTTTGTCACAATTAAATTCTAGCATGTATCAATCTAACTTTGTATAGTTTTTGGTAGTTAAACGGGTACCCCTTACAGATTTTCGCGTATCTCCAAGGGGTACGCGTACCACCGGTTGAGAACCATTCCTCTAAAAGACGAAGAATCGGGAAAAATAGCACTCGCTCATGAATTAAGTCATAAAGTAGAACAGGGTACAAGTAGACAGCAGTACATGAAAATGTTGTATCTGGCTACTCAATCATCTTAGAGGTATGCTTTTTGCCACTTGTGTAACAAGTTTTAAGCGACAAAATGAAAATGTCATATGTGGGGAAAATATTTCGTGTCCTGGACTAACTCGAATGTAATTTAATTTACAATGAGTGAAAATATTCGTTCTTTGTGTAAATGATTGATGTAAGGTTTTATTATATGTAACCGATCATTTTTTGTTTGGATCCTCTAAACTAGGGGTTTTCAACCTTTCACGTTCGAGGGCCTCACCAATAAATTTACAAATTTCCGCAGGCCACCCGTCTGTGAAATAAGTAGTATAGACAGAGGAAAAAATGTATTATTTGCAAACGAGCTTCGGCCTTTGATATGTTTGCTTCATTTGCTTTTTATAGCATGATAATGAAGGATTAATTTCTCTAAAACACGTCACTGAAGTTTTGTGTGTATGGTGTATTTTAAAAAGGTATTTTGTACCTTTATAACCATTATTAATTAAAAGTGTTTTTATTTATTATTTTGTACAAAAAACAAAAAAATTGGAGTTGAATCAATGTATTATTGCATGAAACAGAATGAATGCAGAAGACGAGACGCACGTGAGGTTCTGGAAAGACAGAGCCTTAGCATGCTGTTATTGTGTATATTTCATCTTAAGATTGTGAATACAATTACCAGTTTATTATTTTGATAAGGACCGTGGGCTACCTTTCCCGTGCATTCTCGATCTTTTTTGTGTGAGAGAATTTGCCGTTCTAAGAATTTTTTCAAATTTATATCAAACTTTTGTTTTGCATGATCGAAATGTTTCGGCGGGTAACGGGTTGAAGTCCCCTTATCTAAACTATAGCAGTTCTGTAGGAAACTAAACACATATTCTGGTACCGCTCACGCCTGAGTAAGGAGAGAAGGAAAAGAAAAGGAAATGGCATGTAAATTTAGAAGCGAGTACGTGGGCAGCGAAATAAATTAGTGTTTGTAGATTTACGAAACATTCCGCAGCTGTAGCAAATCGAGACTACCTCAAGCACTCTTAAAAGATTATAAAAGAAACTGCTGATATATATTATTTTACTATAAAGGTAACATTGAGGCATTCTGTCAGTATTTCAGTTGTGTTTATCCACTGACCTTGTTAATATAATTTATTTCTAGATTCATCCAAAGTTTTGATAAATTGTTTGGATCAACTTAATTTTAATATTTGATTCTTATCACGTTAGATTCGAGAGAACTTTTATGAAGTGTTTTCATAAAATTACGATTAACTTTAAACCACTTTATAATATAAATTTTTTAAAAAATTCTAAAAAAAACTGAAAACCCTTATTTTCCAGTAAATGTTCGAAAATGCTCAACTTCTGTATTACAAATGAAATGCAACATAAACACATCTATTGGAACAGTATCGTTAGACGCATGTACAGAGATTTCGAAATAATTTATTGCATATTTTATGATCATATTTATTGATTGCCTTAAGAGTAAAAACAAAACATACGAAGATTTTAAGATCTCTATGTGTAATTTGAACTCATTTTCTCTCATTTGAAAGTCTGAAATGTGTTTTACTGGTGATAGAATTATATACAGTGCTTTTATGTATGGGAAATTTTTCTTCAGATATTAATTCCCTTTGCTCTTAAAGCAATCTGGAGCATAAGACCCATGAGTTATTAAATAGGAATCTTAAGTCAAGAGATCGATCAATTCACAATAAATATTTTTACGGACAGAGATCTTTATTTTTGTAATAAAATTGATTATTCTGCAACAAATAAAAAGTGGAGCACATTTTGACTACATGTACTTAAACCATAAACCATACTCATATCGTGTAAAAATCTGGTATAAAGATCTTCAATATAAAATTTATGATTCTTTATTATAAGAAAAACATATATAAATGCAATATAGTTGAAAAATATAATTAAAATCAATACAATTAAAATAATATTCTAATTAAAAAGAAATATAATTTAAAATATTTCCTCTGAATTATAAAGAATCATTGAATCTGCTGTAGAAAAATTTGTTCTCAACAACGTTGTATATCTATTTAATTGCTAAAATGACATATAATTACAGGTTGATTATTATACTAGTTTTTCTAATAACACTCGTAAGTACCCCAAGTAAAAAAATGTATATTGTTTAAACAACTAAAAAAAGAAAATATAACGAACATACTCACAGTAATTACAACTGGAATAAGTATACAGTTTTTATTGCTGTTATGTATCTAGAATATGACGTTTGCAAAATTGCAGTTATTATTGTAATAATAAAATTTAAATTATTGCATTGTTGAATGTATCACTCCATCTATACTTTGCTTCTATAATACTGGACCAACAATCCAATTACATGGCCTCAATATTATATTTAAATGTAACTTACAACTGAAATGTAATATAATTAGAGCAATAGAAAAACTACATTAGTTACAATTGTTACCGTAATAATATCATAATAGAATAATTACGATTTTATAGATACTTTTGTCATGATTAAAATAAATCATATCAAATTTATTATTTAACAGTTGTCTACATTCTTAAAATAAAAATATATTCTAGTAAAATGTACGTTAAGTTTAAATGATTAAAATTGCTGGTCCAACAAGTTAGGTTTGAGCAATTTTCATAATAAAATTTATTTCAGTGTTGTAGCGATAATACACTGTACACTTAAAATATTATAATTCTAGTAATACCATAAATGCATGTATTACATATATTGAATAATTGTTGTAAGAATTTGAATAAAATATAATTTTTTAAAAAATGTTGTCACCATTAATGTTGCATAGTTACAGGAAATTCATTATCACATGAATTACTTCGAATACACCATTTTAATACTAGTAATATGATTTGATTGTAAACGCCTAAACTATGAAAGGTTGATGTTTTCTCCCTGAAAAGCTTGACTTGAATTAGTGTCATAATAGAAAAGTTATAACTATAGAATTCAGATAATAATATATGCAATTAAAATATAGTTAAAATTAAATATTTTACTTTGAGAAAACTAACAACTTTTTAATATTTTAGTTTTAAAAATTTGGTTAAAAGAACTTCGGAATTACAGTGCCATCGCAGTCAACAGATTGGTTTGTATTCCCTGAAATAGCCATCATGATAAAATAGAGCAGTAAAACATTATTTCAATTAACAATTATCATAAGATATCTGAAAATACGTCCATGTTAAATGAATTCAGTCAATATAGCTGCTAATTATTAGAAGAGTTAATTTTTCTGGTAAATTTTATTGCTATTTTCAAATGTTTCACGCATTCAAAATGATCACCACTTTCATTGAAAATCAAACGAATAAATAATGAAAAAAGTGTAATTCCAAGAAGTAAGTTTAAAATATTTCTTTTTTGCCACTTTTTTTAGCTCTTGTAGGCTATGACATCAATATTCGCAATCCGAACCAAAAATAAAAAGTTTAATCGATTATGACAAATAGTACTAATAGCTGCTAATTATTGGAAGAGTTAATTTTTTCTGGTAAATTTTATTGCGACTGTCAAATGTTTCACGCATTCAAAATGATCACCACTTTCACTGAAAATCAAACGAATAAATAATGCAAAAAGTATAATTCCAATAAGTAAGTTTAAAATATTTCTTTTTTGCCACTTTTAATTATTTATTTTTAGCTCTTGTAGGCTATGACACCAATATTCCCAATCTAAAACAAAAACAGAAAGTTTAATCGATAATGACAAATAGTACATTAAGCTTGTTCGAAAGCTGTCACACTTGATAAGAGGAAGGAAAAATTGAACAAAAAATATCCGTTGCATGATGGATGTTTCTGCTTCTTGTGTCTCAGCAACTTTTTTTACCTATCTATGAATGTTTTCTCTTCTTTTATGACTTTTAAATCTTTACAGATAATCCCAGATTGAGGCGAAAAAAATAGCGAAAATGCGTTCTGAAGCAGAAGTTTTGCAGCTCTCATGAGATTGGGAACACGTGCATTACCGTCTTTTTAATGTGGAAAAGATGAAATGTCTTCAAAACTGGAGCAGGCAAAACAAAAAACGTAAACACACATAAATACTCTTTTCAAAAGGTTAAAGCAGTTTTTCGCAGATGATTTTTTAAAAATTCGGACTCTAATTTGGTCGTTTTTCTGCATGTATGAAACTTTGGTGTGAGGACAAGAAGTTATCATGATGCGTAATTTCTTGTCATCTCTCGGGTAATTAATGACTCTTTCATGTGGGAAAAAGATGCAGAGAAATTTAGGAACACATGGCGTAAGAAGTCATTCGGATCTCCAGGGACTTCGTGACATGAATGGTAGATCACGAAGTTTTCAAGCCTATATCACACCCTGTTCATGATATAATTTAGCCAGATTCATTTTGCCCACAATTTGTGGCTCTTCGTAACTTCTTTCGTGTTTAAAGCTGTGTGCACGGAAAGTCATTTTATTATTCCCAACTACCACGTGAAGCCGCATTTTTAAAAGTGGCTTCAAGAACTGCTCTCTGACACTTATTATTTAGAGTTTATTAGAGAGCAGCACTCTTTTATTATTATTATTTTTACGTCGGATATTAATTTTTCTGAAATATTTTAAAGTCTTGAACTTTTCTTTTCGATCCAATTCTCTCTTTCAATCGAAGATGAAGTGACAATTTTGATGCTAAGTACTTGAATAACATATTGTTCCGCTTTGATGTGTGATTAAGATTTTTAACTATATTTTATTTGTGAACAACATCGTAATTTCCCTGCGTCTTTTCTTAACATATTTTTACAAAAGTATTTTGTCTCGAAGAGGAGACAGCTTGAAGCATATAGAAAAAGAGAAGCGGAAAAAGAGAACGAACGAGGAAAACATTAATTGATTTTCTTTTATAAATTATTTGTTTAAGTCTAGGATTTGTCTGGTTGGTTTGAAGTATATAGAACTGATAGGTGAAAGTGGCAAAATGAAAACAATTTTATTTTATAGCAACACAAATGTTTTTTACAGAGCACTTAGCGTTCGCAAGAGAAGTTTTCTTTGGCTCTACTGTCTTTAGCTATCTCCCTGTGCGAGATTTAACTTTAAAAGAAGTTAGATGAATATAATTGTTAAGGATAGTAAGCTGTAGCTTTAATGCCAATATTTTTCAAAGTTGTCTTCGTAATGATATAACTAAAGCACTAAAAAATTTGCTTAATTTTATACGCATGGCTTTTGGTACTACCCCTTTCAAAATTTTGCCAAAAAAATTTAGATGGATTCAAAGTTACGGAATAAAAATTATTTTTAATAAATAAAATATAACAATATTTAAAATATTCAAAGGTAGATGTCCGAAGTTTTGTAAATATTGTGTATACAAAAGTTATCAAATACCGGTTATTTTTGCTGACTGAATGTAAAATCCTTATTCTCTGTTTCAAAATTCGATATGAATTAAAAAATTACGTCCTTGAAGCCTTTATAATAATCTATGGTGGCAAAACAACGACAACAATTTTTTTACTTAATAAAAATGTAAAGCATTTTCCGAAATACTTAATAATTTCAATCAATGCGCATAAGCATTTTATTTTTAAGAATCCATAAAAAAGCTCAAGTATTCTTAGTACTAGATTCAAATATGTCACCTCAGCCTCTAACACGTAAAGTTTTTAGCAATAACCTGATTAAAAGCTGACAAAAAAAGGGGGAGAATTTGAATAATCTTACTTTCCCACATTCCGGATATCCGTCATTTTCACTGAAACAGGAAAAATGTAAATTAGTTTTTGGAATCGTGCCACCTGCGGCTGCAGAAATAGTCTAGTTCTCTTTAAAAGAAAGAGAATTATTATCAAATTACCTGTAAATATAATCAGCGGTGGATTTTGTAGCTAGTTAGCTAAAACAAGTCAAAACATTAACCGTTTTTTTCTTCTCTTGGAACTTGAACGTTTAAATCTGCTTATGTGAGATTCTAAACCTAAAGCAAAAACCATAGAGATATTTTAATAAAAGTTTCTGGTATTTTAGTAAAACTTAACTGGTCCTTCAATTTGAGACTTAAAATATCAACGCTCCTAAAGTGATTTTCTAAGAACTCCACAATTTTTTTACGATGAATTCATTGCATAAAGGGAACAGTAAGGAATCCCTAGTTTGTAGACCGTACAAAATGCACGAAAATGCTCTTAGAGTGTTTCATAGGCCACGTAAAGATTATTGGGAAATATATTTATTTCAGTACAGGAAGAAATCCATACTTACAATCCATGTTTTTTTATGTTTAAGAGTTTAACAATACTTTCACGACAGTTCGGATCTTTCAAACTGCTAATTCCCGCATAACTGTTTTTTTTTCTATGGCCAGGAGTCGGACCCTGTTCTTTTTAATCTAAAGATGGATATTCGCTCTCGAATAGTAATGCTGGTGTTGTAAAAATGTGCTTCCGTTCACCTGCCTGAAAGTTTTCTCAGCTTTTCGTTTCATCCAACAAGAAAGGCTGACAAATGCAGATTGAATTTTCTACTGACGATTCTTAATTTTTGACCATCTTATCACATATTTACTTTACGTTCGATTCTGATACATAGACATCTTTCACATATCCTTATGCCTATTTTCTACCAGTGTCTGAATTGTAAACCTGGCCTTCATCACTCAACACAAACGATTTCCCGGTTCAACCTTTCTAGTGAGGTAAGGAAAACAGTTTTCCATTCAGTCTTTCTTCCACACTTTTTAACACTATAGTTTATTTTGTAAGTATGATCTAATAGCAACCCTTAAATTTTCCTGAAATGTCTATGACGACAGATTGTTCTGTTCTGAATACCAGTTTGTTTATACCGTGATATATTTTTGAAATTTTGTGATATTCGGGAATCCTCTTGCAAAATCAATAATTTTTGTAATTTGTAATTTTGAACTTAATTTTCCTGCAATGTCAATAATTATGCTTTAAACAATTTAGAATTAACTTAGAATGTATAATAAAACATTTAGTGTGTTTCAGTTTAAAACTATTTTCATTGGTAAAAAAGGGAACATATTAAGGAAAAATATTTATCGGATGATAAAAGTCCAACTTTCGGTACCTATTCTAATTTTGCTGTAAATTGTTTTTCTTTTTTTACTTTAATTTTTAATCTTAGAAAAAAGATTTGGGATAATAAGTAGAGTAAAAATAAAATGCTATCTTTTCTTTCAACAGTGGTTACGGTTGGGCTTCTTTATATCAGAAAGAGGATGAATGCAAATGAATTAGATTGAAACAGTTGAAAATTTCAAACTTTTAAATAGACTTTACGATAATACTTTAACTTTTAAATAGAACGAAATTCATACAAGATTACATTACTGCATTATTTTAGACAAGACGCACTTTCTTACGCAAAAAATGGACTTAAAATTGTGGTGCTTCTTATGGTCCGTAAAATAAAATGAATATTTTATTATATATATTATATATATATATATATATATATATATATATATATATATATATATATATATATATATATATATATATATATATATATATATATATATATATATATATATATATATATATATATATATATATATATATTTTAAGCCATAATTTTCACAGAGCTTACTTTGAAATTCTTCGTGTGAATTGAGAAAAGGAAATTCCCCTTTTTGAGATGTGGCCTTGACAGGCGTTGTGGTCAGGCATCGAGTGTATTTTTAGAAGCAAGCATCGGCGTTCGAAGAGTGAAAGCTGTTACATAATACTAGACGTGGGGTGAGTTCTGGAAGTTTTCACAGGGCATGCGTGAACATTTGTCGCTTGAGTTTTTAACAAAAGATTTAACAGAGCGTTTGTGGGTTCCAAACTGACAGGTAGTGCTCGTCACACGAGATGAGAGATTGAAAATGGCACAGATTGAATCGGGTTATTAATCAGTAATTTGAATAAAGGATTTGGTTGCAATTAGGTGTGTTTAATTTTGAGGCCTACGATTGTTCTGACTGCATATATTTTAAGAGTAAGTAATAGTGGGAACGAGTTTGGAGGGAGTGTGAGAATTTAAACCCCGTCATATATATATATATATATATATATATATATATATATATATATATATATATATATATATATATTCATTTATCATATATATATTACACATATTTATTATATATATTTTTATCTTTATTAAGTAAGAAATTGAAAATATCTTTATAGACCTAGCAAAATACTTAATATAAGAGTACCTATTATACTTAATAACTAAAACATTTTATACGTATTAAAATACAAAAAACATTCTTTTCTAAAAATTCTCCCATAAATTTGAGGTGCGTCTTAAAGTCTGAAAATTACGGTAACTTGATTTAATTTTGAAGATTTATGATTCAAACATTGTAGTCTTAAGATGAGTATGTCCCAAATCCTTCAGTTATTCTTAAATCTTAAAGCATTTAATACAGTAAAAGAAATATAATGTTACTAACTGAGATAATATATTTGAGATTTCGGAATAGCAACTTTAAATGATCAAAAGTTGACTTAAAAGAGTTCACTATAAGTCATTCAATAGGGGTAGTCTGATGTAATGGACTCTGTATTCATTCGTCAGAAAATGCAATATTTCCTATAGCTAAATCTAGATTTTTTACTAGATTTCTGCAACTCATAAATATTGAAAACTATCCAGATAAAAATGGGAAAAAATGTAATAAATAATATTTAAGTATCTACCTAACATTAGAACAAATTATAAACGTTCTTATGAGTGTTTAAACGGCACAATTTTTAAAAAGTTACTTTAATTATTTGTATAAAAATTGAAAAAGACAATTTTAGATGTAAAGATAGCTTGTATCAATTCTTGCTTAAAAAAAGGAAAATTAATATTCTTAAAACGGCCAAAGATAGCTTTTTGTAAATACTGTTTGTCACACTTTTGTGAGGTTTTCTCGTTTAAAATATTACTGTTTCTAAATTTATGATAACAGATGCACTGGATCACCTGTAAAATAAATAGCAACAGAAAAGGTTTGAAAAATACTCAGTTCATACAGAAAAAAAACTCCAGAAGAAAAACAATTACGGGATCATACTTTCCAACCATAATATTTATGGGTCTATGTTATTATTCTGGAGAATTTAAATTTAATTTATTCACGCGATAAATTTGCCTCTTAAATCCTTTTAGAGAACAGTAAAAAAATCGATTTGTTTCGAGTTAAAATTTGGTTGAAATGATCTATTATGACCTCCGGCGGAGGAGGAAAAAAATGTCGCGGAAGATGAAATATAGAATGTAAATTTATTATGACGAAAACAATTTTTTGTGGAGTAAAGAATATCAACTTATCCATAATTTATCAAAGAATATAATTTGATATCTTGCCTTCATTTCAGGACTAACTTCTACATGCTTTAAATCTAGATTTAGTTTTATTATCGAACAATAGTTATGCGCCACATTAAAATCAGTACGGTATCAAAAATTTAGCGAATATACAAAAATTTAAATTATATGGCAATGTATTCTCGTTCTCCAGTATCTCTATCTTGGAGAAAAAAACGACACATGAACGAACCCACGTTGTCAGCATCAGCATTGAGGAAATCTATAATGTTACGGGATTTATGTCATGGAATTTTAGGGATACAATGTGCTCCATTAAAACATTCCTATCATATTGATCTCAGCTGTCGCGTAACGTTTAAGCTGTACAGCATATGTTTATTACTTCAAGCCGTCTATCCACTTTTTATCTACCGGATTTGTAGCTCTATACAATATTTTTTCAGCCACTACTAAAGCAACAACGTCTTATGACTGAACGTTATAAACGTGAGTTCTCGACGTGAACAGAATATTTGTGGAATTGATTTTGTAAGTGGTACACCAGACATATTGCGCTGTATTCTATTTTAAGTTTTTTTTGTCGTCTTGTATGGTATAATAGGCTCACATTGAGGCATTGTCAAAACCTGAAACCTGTTGCATGTTGTTACGAATTTTGTACATTAATGTCTTTAGTATTAGTATGTCTTTAGTTTAAATTACCGTTAAAATTGTTATTCTGCTTGTAAAATAATGCATTACTGTCGTTTGTTCCATGTAAATAGTAGTATTAGCTAAATTTCTGCTGTACCATGCATTTAATATAGGTTTTGTGTGGTATTTCGCCAAATTGGTGAGATATTGGCTTGTTGGCGACGTTTTTGGCGACTAATTATTGGTACCAAATTTAACGATATTTCGCCAAATTTGGCGACTTGGCGTCAAACTTGGCGCTTTTTCCAAGCTTG
This sequence comes from Dolomedes plantarius, assembly GCA_907164885.2. NCBI lineage: Eukaryota > Metazoa > Arthropoda > Arachnida > Araneae > Dolomedidae > Dolomedes > Dolomedes plantarius. The sequence goes on from OU015497.1 coordinate 179,569,116, forward strand.
GAATTTTTTGGAACATTGTGGAAATCCCCAGACTCTCGAGATGGTTTAAATACAGCCTCGATTCAGAGTCCAGAGCAGTTTTGGAGTTGTTCTGCTTCGAGCTTGTCAAAAGCGTCGCTGTTAGCTGTGAGATTTTCTTCGGAGAATGGCTGAGATTTATGCCGCGATAAGTGCGACTTAGTGCGGCGTCTTTTGTGTTAAGTTTTTTCCGTACTTCTGTGAACTAGAGATTGTGTTAGAAGCACTGTAGTCAGTTTCTGGCGATTTGTAAGCTGTAGTATTTCTACTTCCTGTAAATAAATGTTTGTTTTTATTCGGTCTTATTCAAAGTCCATTCAATCGCTGAACCCGAACTGGGAAATTCGTAACAATATAATTCTTTTGACACAGGATTACCGGAGCTTAATACCAACCACTTTTCCAAGAAATCTTCAACGAATTGTCGGATAATATCTTGCTGATTTTATAACATTTCACCCCACCATTCATGCCGAGAGTAAATCACTTAGATACCTGGTTTTGTCTGTTCAAGAGAGAGCATTCAAAATTCTCTGAATCTCTGAGGAGATGGTTTGAAACGCCTGTTACAGAGCGAATCCCATTTCTAAGAAGTTTATGCTTAATCAAGCATCCATTCAATGTCTCTTCTGGCTGTTTAATGAGCAAAAAATTTGCGTGACGTTCACAAAATGAAGAATTTCAAAATCTGATCAAAGAAATGTGGAAGAGCGACTTTCGACTTTCCTTCAAACAAGAAACACATAAAACCTTTTTTTAAATTAATGCAGCCATAAAATCTTTGAAATGATGTATGATAGTTGATTTAAAATTGTTAAGCGTTTGAGGAAAAATACGTCTGCGTAAAAATTCCCTGCAGAATATGAAACTTATTTCTCAGCTACTTTTTTTTCCAAAAAGGAAATCACTGGTAAGAAAAAAGCTCAACACTAAATTCCCTAATCTTATTAGGAAGCTTTCTTTCTCAGTTTCACTATTTTTTTGCTGTTTAAGATTTTCACAAAAACTGCACAAAAAAAGGAAAATTGTGGAAAATATTAGAATGATTGTGAAAAATAGAGTATTTCGGGTGATTTAAACCACTTTTACGGAATAACGAAATGAAAAATTCAAAGAAACAAATGAATGAGAATTAATTAAAATTTTTTTCTAAAAACCTTTGCATAAATATTTCTTTTCTTACGAAAAAGAGGATGTTTTATTAGAGGTAAAAATTAAAGAAACCAAACAATCAGCTAATAAAACAAACAAACATGAAACGCATATTTTTCCTTTCAGAAAAAAAAGTAGCAAAAATTTTTTTTCTCTAAAAAGGGGAAGAAATACAAGCTCGAATCGAAATTGCTATGTCAGGGAATTTCTGGTTCATGCATAAGTCCTCTTTTGTCTTACACTTTATTTCACGGCAGTAAGGGAATTATTATTCACGGCAATAAAGAAATTATTTACTTTATAGAGTCTCCAATTATTGGACATTTTGATGTTAAAAGTAAATAAAAGTTCTTCGAACGATATGTATTTTATGAATTAAAAAAAAAAAAATTCAGGCAGTCTCTTCTAACGAAACTACCGCGGTTTATTAACGTAGGATTACTTATCGTTGCTTAACTCTTTTTTTTTCTTTTTTTGACGCATTTTGGTACTTTTCTGTTTAACTGTTTACTGCTACTGGGTTTGGCGCTCTGCCAAAATTATAACTCGCTATGAACTGTGATTTTTTTCTTTCCGGAGGACCGTTATTGAGGAACGTAATCCTACGTTAAAATAAATATTAATGTATGTTTCACAACTGCTTTTGATTTTACCCTATGTTAAAATACATAGACGAACCCTTATAACTGGAATACCTATAAACAGAAAGACTCTTGATTTTTGAAAAATTCTTCAACTTTTTTTTACCGGGAATGACATTTGATAAGGCCAATATAGACATCGACATGACATTTGATTGCGGTCTCCCTTGAAAGATTTTCTTTTTCATAATTCTAAAGGCGAATATTCGCATATTTACTGATCTAAGGGCTTTTATCATCCGGAAAGGAAACAGGCTGGCAGCAAATTAAAGATAAATGAGAAAACAATCTTCTTGTCTGATGAGATGCTGTTATAGACGGCCTTATATAGAGCAGAAATCGCAAACGTCTCCAACCAATGTTCTGTGTCTTGGAAAAATATGGTCAGATATAATTAAAAACAAAAACAATAAAAAATATGTTCCTCAGAAAACCAGAAAATAATATATGAGTTTTTCGTCGTTAATATAATGCCTCTCGTATAGTCGAGGTATAATTAATTTTTTGGCATCATTAAAAGGGACAATGAAAATCATTCCTACGAAACTTTAGATGATATTTAACCACGTTCATGCAAAACCTAAAGCTTGTCTTTTAAAATTTTCGTTAATTAGAGGGCTCAGAAATCCCAGAGAGATTCCTTTCCTGATTACTTCGGATTCCTGATTGCTTTATGGATCTTTGGAACTCTTTTGTAGCTCTAAATATAGTATTCAAAGCCCAAAACTATTGCTAATAGTATAATTAATGAATTTTGTGATGACAAAGGGAATGAAAAATAATGACCGGTAATAAAAATGATTGGGAAGACTAATACTTGAGTGGGCATCTCAATGATATTAAAGACATGCCTTGTGTTTGAATGTAAGTATATCTGTCTGAAAAATAAAAGTTATAGAATCAATTCCTATGATAGTCTGTTGCATTTTAATCATACCAAAGATAATGTGGTAATGGGGGCAATACGGTCATAGTAGCTCTCGGAAAGACTAACACAGTGGTTTCTATCAGGAATAATAGATAACTAGCATGGTCGCTTTTAGTTTTATATTTTCTTTTGTAAAACAACTCAACTGAAAGTAACATATATAAGGAATGTTACCATTGCTTGTCATCATAAATATACGTTGTTAAGAGGTAGAGGGTGCTCAGCTAAAACATGAAATCATTGCTAAATTCTCTATAAGGCTGATTCTAAAACATCGTGATTAAAAAATGAAAAAATGTGAATTTCCATTACTTCAGAACAGGGTTAAAGATAAGACTGAGAAACCCAACACCAATGAAACTTAAAAATTACATGGTCTCTGTATGTACCATTTTTCAAAATTAAGATATCTACACTTTATTATTGCATCAAATAAAAAATTGTTGGGGAAAAATTTTTTCACTTAAAAAGTGGAGTAAAAATTCAGCAAGTATTAAAATATAGTGTGGATTACATCACTCTCTGTATGTACCATTGTTCACAATTCAGATATCTACACTTAATCATATAAATAATAAATTGTTGGAAAAATTCCTTCACTTATAAAATGGAGTAAAAATTCAGCAAGTAATAAATAAAAGTGTAGAAAATTAACTAGTATTGGCTGTCGGTTGCTATGCCGGCGACGGTTGTCTAACCTCGTGATCGTTTATGTTCGCTCTTTTACGCCTCTCTCTTAATGAATTATTTTTTAGACGCTTTCTTTCTTGAGAATGTTCCCAATTTTCACTTGATCGTGCAGCTCGCTTTCGAGCATTCCAGATTTCAGTGCGTAAATCCATCTTGACACGCGGTTACAAAATACGGACGGCCGCTAATGTTTACATCTGGTAGTTGCAGCCGTTGCCATTGGGAGTGTAGAAATATCGTTGATTTTGGTGCCGCATACCTACGCGATATATATATATGAAAGGATAAATAATTTTCCTTTATTAACGTTGCCCTATTGCAATAAAGCATTATCCCTCATTTTCGACCAGCAATAATCTATTAGTTTTTCCCCTAAAGCCACGCGCCGACATCGTTTTATAAGCATTATATAAAGCGAAAGTTCGAGAACCATGATCTCATGTGGCGTGACGGTCAGGTGATGAATTCAGACCAATCAGAAAAGTTCAGCGCGCCCGAAAATCCGCGCTTTTCTTGGCAATTCCCTACGACTTGTGAATGTGCTCCCAAACAGTAAAGATGTAATTTTGAGGTTGTCCATATGCGCTGGCGGGGCCCCGTCCCTGGCTAGCAGCGATGTCCGTCCTATACTGATAATTCAGTGTATAGAGCACGAAATATATTTAATCATCGAATTACTGTGTAATAAAACGTCGTATACCAGTTATAGTGATGCCTGTCTTATTTCTGCCTAGACTTCTTTCCTGCGCCACTCAGCCACTTCGACTACAAGATTTCCTGGGACGCTATGATTTCTCGTCCCTGATGCTCCTTCCTGTCATCCAACGTCCGAGTTTATCTCCCCGGTTACCTCCTTATTCCTACACACACACACACACATATATATATATTATATATATATATATATATATATATGCTCTGTTTTACGCGGAATAGACTATCAGACGTATTTGCAAAGATCGTGATTGTAAAAATTGTATCTTGCTCGGGGACCGAACACGTAACTTTCTTCTTTCCGCCTTAGTGATGTTACGTTCGAAAAAACGATGATTAAATCCTTCATTCTCAGCGATCCATTTATTTTTCAGTGAAATGTTAGAAAGTGAGGAAATTTATTCTTTTTTTGATTAATTGGAGAACTTTTTAGATGGTTAAAATACTTGCAACGTCTTTGGTTTAATAGATTTTCTTTGATGAAAACTCCTTTTAATAATAATCAAAATCTCTTTATAAAGTCAATCCATTGATGCCGCTTATTATGTATAAAATTATTTTTAAAAAATCTTTAAATCCAAGTCGACAATCCTTGGACAAATTTTCTTCCCAGGTTAACACTGAGGTGAGCGAATCCAATAGAGTTAGTACATAGCAGCCTTAAGAGGGGTGGCCGTCTACACACTGCATTTAAATCCACGCGATGTGAGATATTAGAGATGTTCTGAGTAACTTTTAGGACGAAGAAAATGTTACTTAAAATCAAAGATTTAGTCGATAAAACCCTTTTTTTCTATCTACACAGTAAAAAATATTTTTTAATCAACATTTTAATTAAATGAGTTTCAAATGTGAAAGGTGGTACAGGACATTCCATAAAAGGAAAATTTTCCTACTTTAATCGTATTTAAAAAAAACTTTTAAACTACACCAATAACAAACAGGTAAGTGAAAAAGAAATAGTCGAAATCGAAAAATAAAATTTTAAATTCTTCGAAACTAGTTGAATTTGATGTGAAATTGAAAGACAAAAATTATAAAAAATGGTTCGACAAATGACGATATATCAGCTTTTCATAGTGCCTGAGTTACTTTCTGCGGAAGTATATCTTTTTTTCAATCGGATTTTTAATTTTCAAGACAGGATATCCAATTTGAGAAAAAAATGTGAAAATGCTATTTGAAGTGAAAACTTGCAACAATTCTATGGAGACTTGGTACATGAAGCGTTTTCTTGTCACGGGTAAAAGAAAATTCTTGACAAATGTGTTAGAAACGAGTGAATATTTAGGCACCTTAAAAAATTCTTATCAGTTTAAAAGGTATTAAATTTTATCACTTTCTTGGTTATATTGTTAAGCGCAATATGTTATTTAACATTTCATTCTCTTATTTAAATATTTGCATTTATAAAGGTATATTTCTACCAAATAATCCTTTAACTCTAATGCAGAGGCATATATTGAATTCATATAAATAATATCCACTTTATCATTTATCTCTTTATCATTTATTCAGCAAGGAATAGCTAGACATTTCATAGTTTGAAATAGGTAATAATATTTCCTGGAAAGTAATTGTGAAAGTTAAGAACCATGTAAAGGATTCTACAGCCTGAAAAATAGGAAATGATCTTTGAGGTTTATAGTAAGCCGTAAATAAATTATTTAACCCTTTCAGGGGAAACAACCTCCCCAGTTTACACGGTGCGGAGTTTTTCCCGATTTTTTTCAACCTAAAGAATCTTGAAAAGTTTTCCAATTAAAGGTTGCAAAATGTTTTTACTTCTTTAAACTGATAACAGATGGCAGTACTAACCATTTTTCTGTTCATTTAACTGGAATACATTGAATGAAAGTGAAAAAAGACTAGATTTAGGCTTTTGCACTGTGCAAAACTGCGCCCCACAAAGGGTTAAACTACCAAAACCTGTCTTACTTCCACAGTTCTCTTTCAGTCCAAAAGAAAACTAATTCGCCAGAAAAGTACAATTTATTGACAGCAATAATAGAAATCAATCATAAAAAAACAAAAATATACAAAAGAACCAAAAAAACTGGAGGCGATCGGTGATCTCTTCATCAGGAGTCCAACCAAGTTAGTCACCTCAAGGGGGAACTTTCCGATGGGTTGTAGGTCAAGCCAAAAAACATCCCAGCACCCCGAGATCCCCACATAGAAAACAGAAAGTTTTTTTCTAGGATTTTTTGGAGTTCTTTTGTTTTCAATTTTTATGTATGATTTTTACTATTGCTTCAGAATCTTGCGTTTACATAGGATGGAACTTTAATAGTGGCAACTAGGTATGTACAAAGTATACATCAGAAATACAGGGGTGACACTTTTATAGCTCTTCAAAGTAGTAACCAGCATAGTTTAGCACCCGTTGCTAACGTTCTGGAAACCGCAGGATACCGTTGGCAACACGTGATCTGTTGATCCTTCGAATGGAGAAGTCTACAGCTTGTAGAATCTCTGGTGGAATCCACAGAGAGAGGTTCCTTCATCTTGGGGATGAGATCAAAGTCACAAGGAAAAGTCCAGGGAATATGGGGAGGGGTAAAGCACTCCCCAGCGAGCAAACACATCGTCCACAGTATGCGCACAAGCATTTCCTTCCATTAGTACGATGCAAGAAATTATTTCGTACCATAGACCAATGACTAAAACATGGCTGTGTTCATCCTGACGCTGTGCAGGCGTGTGATGCTTGTGGGGAGAGTGCATTCGCTCTGAGGTAAGGCAAGTATGTGACGTACGTGTTGTGCAAGCTTCTTTCCTGGATTCTGCTGCGTGGGGGATCTACAACCGTGTTGCTACTATTAAAGTTCCTTCCCTCGTATATTGCGTGCTGCTCTAATTGCAGATTTCTGTTAACTTTTTTGACTGTTAGTGTCTTAGTTTTGTAATTTGACTTTCTAACTGAGTTTATCTACAGTTTTTACATAATGTAACCGAAAGAAATTTCAGTAGTCACTTACATTAAAGCTGTTAGTATATAATCCGTTCTCATCCACGCGTTTGATTTCAGTGGTAGTAATGTTAGTCAAATCCACTCCATCTGCCAAATTTGAAGCTTACATTCCCATTTCAGCCAAAATTATGATTAATGATGTCTTTTCCAGTTGTTTAATAATATCATTATTTTTAATCTTTAATATGTGCCCTTGAAAACAAGCATAATAACATCTAATTCCTTGACATTTTATATAGTTCATAACTAAAACAGTATACTTGTAGAATATATGCTTTTATGGGTGACAGAGTGCTATCAGTCAGAATTTCTTTTTTGCCTTCATATGATAGTGCGCGCCTCCCCCTCCATCCGCTATTCATGCTGTAACGCTCGTTGGTCCAATGTATTAAAAGTCTTGGATTCATTTATCAAAATATTTGCTCACCAATGCGATTTGTATTTTTTAGCAGTGGGAGCACTGAAATGTGTAATACGTTTGACATACACTAAGTTTTGGTAATTAGTTTTAATTTGTTACATCTCTTGAATTCCAAACCCTCGAACCTAGCTTAACACATTACCAAAACATCGATATCCGGTAATTATTAACTTAAAGTTAGTATTAAAAAATATGCACGGAATATTAATATGAAGAATAAACTTTAAAAGATTTATGGCAAGTTTCGAGGCAGGTCTTTTGCCTCTACAAAGTGGCTGCTAATCACTTTAATTGTAAAGAGGTGTTTCTTGTATCGTGAGCTAAGGTCTCAATCCCAAGTAATTAATAAGAAAAGTGAGGACTGTAATACTAAATAATAAATTTTTATATACGTACACAATGTTAGAAGGTTCATGAGTCAGCAATAGGAAACTGAGTTAGTAAATCGTCTCATCTATACTTTTAAGTTATGTATTTATTTTTTGTGTAAAAGAAAAAAAAACACACTACAAGGCTACTGAGATATAACCACTACCAGACATCCTTATATCTGCCTCAATTCCAAAATGGTGAGTTACTATCGATTTAAATTATTTGCGCCATTATAGAAACAAAATTTATGAAATCTAAATTTTTGGAAAATAATTTGATAATTTCTAGATTTGTATAAATCCTGTATTACACTGGTGTAAGAAATTAAGAGAATTTGCAGACTTGGTCGATTATCTCTAGAACTACTGTACCGATTTTAATGAAATTTGATATGTACATACATTGATACAATACAAAACAAATATCCATTCAATAATTGTAATACACACACATGATCGTGCGTAACACTCGTTGGAGTCGGAAGGTATGAAACAGCGGTTGCAGAATAAACAAAAGAATGGGTTAATAGATGGTGTTATTTTGCAGCGATCGGTTAATTTCAAATTGTAACAGTAAAAATAAGTAATCACCAATGTTTAGATGATGGAATGAGGTGGCGAATTGTAGGGAGGCTAGAAGCAGGCCAATCTCAAGTCCAAATTTGTAGAGAGTTCAATTTAACACCCAGCGTCGTGTGTAACTTATGGAAACAGTTCCAGGATATCGGATCCATCGAGAGAAAGCCTGGGCAAGGTCTTCCAAGAGCCACGATGGCCAGAGAAGATCGCCATTTGTCGATTATAGCGAGGCGTAACAGGAGTGCTACAGCTTCTCAGCTCTCTCGTGACTTGTATGCAGCCACAGGACCCGTGTATCAAGGGTGACTGTTTCCAAAAGACTTCATGAGAGAGGGTTGTTTGCAAGAAGACCTGCTGTTTGCGTCCCGCTCACTTCTACGAACAGGAGAATCCGTTTATCATGGTGAAGAGAGCATACAGATTGGAGTATGGATCAATGGGCGACCGTTCTCTTCACTGATGAGTCCCGGTTCAGCCTAAACACCGATTCTCGCCGTACGTTCATATGGAGAGAACCAGGGACCCGCTACCTACCCTCCAATGTACTCGAAATCGACCATTATGGCGGAGGAGGTTTAATGGTCTGGACAGGCATCATGTTGGATGGCCGCACACCTCTCCATGTCTTTGAAAGAGGCACTGTGACTGGTGTGAGGTATAGGGATGAGATCTTGGAGCCCTATGTTCGCCTTTTCATGGGTGCAGCTGGCCCTGAGTTCATTTTAATGGACGATAACACGAGGTCACACAGAGCTCTTCTGGTCGACGAATTTCTAGAGAGTGAGGATATTTGCCGGATGAATTGGCCAGTCAGATTTCCTGACCTTAACCCTATAGAGCATGTCTGGGACGCTCTGGGGAGGGCAATTGCAACTCGCAACCCCCCTCCGAGAACCACCCAGGGAATGAAAACAGCGTTACTGAACAAGTGGGACCAATTGCCACAGGAAATGATAAACTGCCTTATTTCAAGTATGAAATCACGCTGCGAGACCTGTATATCTGTAAGAGGGGACCATACCCCCTATTAACCCATCTATTAACCCATTTTTTTGTTTATTCTGCAACCGCTGTTTCATACCTTCCGACTTCAACGAGTGTTACGTACGATCATGCGTGTGTATTACAATTATTGAATGGATATTTGTTTTGTATTGTATCAATGTATGTACATATCAAATGTCATTAAAATCGGTACAGTAGTTCTAGAGATAATCGACCAAGTCTGCAAATTCTCTTAATTTCTTACACCAGTGTATGTACATTTAAAAGTCATTATATTAAAAACACTGGGAATACCCTTATGACCGTCTTCACTGACTGTTTGAAATCAACATGTGATGAAACAAGTTAGTAAAATGACTCGAAATGGGTGCACTGACTCATGCTTTAAAAGGAGTTTATATTCATCAAGTTCAGTTCCTTCTTCCCCTCTTACATTTATGGATGTTTTAAGATGGTGTCGTTTTGTATGAGTGGTAGATATGAGTCAGTCAGAATATTCGACAAGATCTATATAATAGGGTTTAAAAACCAAGGAGTAAATGAAAATGTTTCGTAACAAATTTAGACTCATTTTGAAAATATTTGAAGGTACCATCATTAAAAACACTGTTTATATTTACACCTTCAAAATTCTTCTACAAAAACTTCAATTCTTCTTTCAGTAATTTTCATTTATGCAACTAATAATTTAAAGAAAATCTTTATCTGAAAAAACATCAACTATTTTCATAAGAAACGGATTTGATAAGAAACTTTGACAAAATCGATGAAAAAATTGTGTCCATCGAATGATGAATGTTTCTACTTTTCATGTCTCAGCTACCTTTTATGCAGCCGTTTTTTTCCCCCAGAAGGTTTTTAATTTAAAAAAAAATAGGATGTCTTCAGCTTACATAAAAAAAACAAATTTGCAGTGGACGTTTGAAAAATTCACGGGGATTCGACACATGTAAAGTTCTGTTTTTTTGTATATTTTGCAGAAGAAGATTTTTGATGAATGCGTTGGGAGAAAACGAATTCAATAGTTTGAAATAGAAACATATATTTCCATCCAAAGAATTTTGCAATCTGGAACGCCGATAAATTCGGCTGATGACTTGATATTTTCCCTCGCGTAGCCATCTGAGCGTGGCGTTTGTTAAATATTTATAAACAAAGCAAATGTTATGAACACAAGTATTTCAGTAGCGAGTATAGCATATTATTATAACAAAGGAAAGTTTTATAACGAACAAATACTATTCTGGGATTCATAGACGGTCAATATTTACTTTATGACATGAATAATTGATGACAATGCACATTCTAATACAATTCATAGCAAACACTATCTCGATAAAGTTGATACTTTTTGTTATAATGATTATTTAATAATTAAATGTAAGTATTATGGTACGAGTTCCATTTTGGAATAAATTAATGACAAAGAAAAATCACGGAACACTGTGTTGATAGATTTACAATAAACATGGGCCCGAGATAGCCTATCTGTAGCGCGTCGGCTTTCGATATTGAGGGTGCTCGGATCGAATCCCGACAAGCGCGTTAAATAACTTTGTGTCTAGACTGGATATGAGCACGCTAAATGTGTAGACCCGAAAGTCCCATTATGAGGCCAGTGGGTAGGGAAGGTACGATGACCATAGATGTCTCCCCTGGGGGGTGCTCGGTTAAAATTGAGGTGGCACCTAGCCACGATAGACTCCGACCCTTGTGCTATAATGAACCGGAGACGCACTTCTCATCCCGAAATCTATATGGACCTGATCTGGAACTTCCGGCTAAGGGGCGTTAGGGACAACAACAAAAAACCTTTTAAACGCGATGTGTCGGAAAAGACAATACTACAGTAAAACATCATCCGAACTAACTGGGACCATAGACAATCCGGACAATCAAAAATCCGGAAAATCCGGGTAATATGGATAATTAGCAAAACAAAATACTTATCTAAGCAGACTTAAAGTTTATTACGATAAAAACCATGTTTTGTAACAAAATTTCATACTATTGCTTACAAGACAATAAAAAATATAAATATAACTTTTCACATCATAATTTATTGTACAATCTATGCAGGAACTGTACGTTGAATCAAACAAAATGAAAATATTTGAGTACTTATAGTTACGTTCTTCCTATCATAGTTAAAATTTATTATCTAATGTGAACAATGAATTGAAAAAAAATGTCTTCAAATCTGATCCCGGAGATCCGTATCAACCAGGGCCGCATAAACGAGGTTTTACTGTACCATCAAATCCAAGAAATTTTATGAAGAACTATGACTGTTTATCTAAACCGAATGGTATTTTATGCATTTTATAAATTTTACATTTTAAAACGCTATGTTTTTTTACAGGTTTATAGCTCTGTATAAGTTTTTTCTTTAAAAAAAACCGGTGAAAAGGAACTAGTTTATCAGTTTTCTCTGTTTATTTCAAGCGGAAAACTGTAAGAAAATTTAATTAATGTAAAAATTCATCTTTTGTCAGCAAGAAAGTATTTTTATTCATTTTTGTAACTCGTCAACTTGGCAACGGTTTAAAAATAGCATATCAAGGAAATAACTACCTTCAACGACTTAAGAATCACTCCCTTTCTGAAGTCAATCTTTTTAAATTGATAGTACAGTTATATATATATATATATATATATATATATATATATATATATATATATATATATATATATATATATATAAGCTTATTTTATTGCATAGCTGTCAGTGTGAGGGGGAAACATCTTAACTCTAAATCTACCTCCATAATTCCTTTAATATATACTAAACGTATTCTCTCCTTTTTCCAATTTTTATTTATTTAAAATTTACAATTGTAGTAAGATATTGTAGCTAGTAAAAATTTCATGACGAAAACAATATACTGATCCCATTATATTTAATTCTGTTAAACATTTCGCACGTGAAAGCACCGTATTTTCGTTAATTTAAAATTAAAAGTTTTATATCTTATATTAGAAAATTTAGCGTGCTCTCATATCTCTCTTTCTTTCTGGTTCGTATCCCCTCACGTGGTGCGCTCCCAACGGCTTCTCCTAATTTCTTGCTTTTGAATTAAATATAAACTTTGAACGTAATGGTGTTTAGAAGGGACAGAGAGTTAGCTTTTTCTATTAAAATGAAATATACTCACTCAAAATGAATTCTCTCGATTCCAGAGAAAAGAATTTTGATGTCAATGCTATTCTTCGTCTCGTAACTAGGTATGCCTGAAAAGAATAAATGGAGATGTTAAAATCAGAAATGTTTTGCAAGCGTCGGCTACAAATTATGAATATATTACACACTAGTTTTGTTAGAAAGAATCATATTTATACTCAGAGTATTTATAATTGGTAGTCAGACACTATGACTGGTAGTGGATGCATGTAAAACAATTTTTTTAATTGTATATCACAAAAAAAGTCTGTTTCAGGTTATAATTTGAATTGTTTCGCTTGGTATATATATATATATATATATATATATATATATATATATATATATATATATATTATATGTATGTATATATATATATGTATGTATATATATATATGTATGTATATATATATATATATATATGTAGGTATATATATGTATGTATATATATATATGTATGTATATATATATATATATATATGTATGTATATATTATATACATATATATATGTATATATATATATATATATATATATATATATATATATATATATATATATATATATATATATATATAATATATATATAAATGTATGTATATATATTATATACATATATATATGTATATATATTATATATATATATATATATATATATATATATATATATATATATATATATGTGTGTGTGTGTGTGTGTATGTATATATATATATAAACGTGTGTATGTGTGCAACTAATAATGCACAACGAAGACACTTAATCGAGGGCCAAATTTTATAGAGGGCATAGCTCTACCAAACCATTCATGCCAAATTTACCATCATGGAGATGGTCTTAGGCAAATGGAATGCAGACAGTCGTGCCGAGAGAGAAAATAACGGCGCTTGAGTATTGCGTGGCCACATCATACCTACGGAAAGTGGATTGTAGAGATAACCAAGTGCTTACAAGACAACCAAAGCTGTGTTTTATCGTGACAAGATATAAAATGATTGTTTCTCTGTTTGACCACCAGGGGGTGGAAATTTATAATTGTTTTGGGAGTTGATAACAGATAAGTAGTTAACATATAAGAAATATAAAGCACTGGAAACTATTTAAATGTTCACAAAGAATATAGAGAATAGATATTAACGACCATTCAATCCTTGATTTAATCTCTAACTCAACATTTGCACCAGTTCGACACTCATATCTTCATATAAGAAATTTAATTTTGGTTGTCCACGTGACTATCTGTTATAGTATAACATGTTTTCCGCCAAAGCCAGATGCCAAACGGAAAAAGTTAGTTATATAATGGGAAAGATTATGTCAAAAGTAGATAATCACTGGAATAAAATTAAAACTTTTGGTGTAGCGTCATTATTAAACAAACACACACACACACACACACACACATATATATATATATATATATATTCGCACACAAAGAAAAGGAGGAAGAGAAAATATGACAAAACGACTCTAGTGAGTCTTATCAAGAACTAGGGAGTTTAGTGCTAAGAATAACGTTTGTCGTATCAGTGAAATAGAGACTTTTAAGATTAAGTTACTAAATTTAAAAAAAAGAAAGTTAAATTCTGTAAAACACGAATATTTCATACGTTTTAACAAAAATATTCGAAATACAAATTTTTAATCAAGGGAAAACAAATGTGTAGTTTTGAACAATTTTCAAGTACATCTGTATTTAAAGTTTAAATCTTAAGTTTTAACTGTAATGGGGCAGATATAAATTTCTATACTTTAAATCAATCGCATAGGCTATTCAGGCACAGAATTCTATCAGAGAGCTCTTTAAGAGCATGAAAGTCAATCTATTTCTCATACAGTAAAACATGTTGCGTTTTCATTTCTACCTTTTCTTAGTTACATTTTGCTTCATTTCTATTTTTTAAAAATTACAAATTTTAAAAGTAAAAAATCCCGTTAAAATAAACCTTTACAGGTATTACCATAAACAGAGAGTTTAGTTCACAAGCGACTCAGTTCATTTAATAAGTGGATACTTTGACGGTACTTATTATACCAATAGAATATTTATATACCGATTACAGAAAATATTTATCGCCATCTTTTAGGTGTCCATAAATTTTGATCTTTAATGATTTTACTATTGTGTTCAAAATTAACCATCGAGAAAACTAGAAAAAATGTCCCTCCAGGATGTGTTAAATGCACTATTAAAAGAAAGATGTGTGTTGTTCCATTTTAAGCATTTCTTTTTTTAAAAACTCATTCATAAACTTTCTCATTAATGAAACTAATGAATAAATCTGTTCTCTGATTTCAATATTTCTAGAATTTAGTGTTAATAAATCATCATGTCTTTTCAAAACTGGTTGTTATTCATATGAAGAACTTTGTTGCAATAGTGAACTTCTAAAGCAATTTACTATGTTCGTGAAACGCAGTGATGCGATTACTGACGAATCATTGCCCACTGACCTGCAATATTTGTAATGCATAGCAAGTGAAACATCTGTTACTGATTTTGACATCCTTCTCCTGAGTAACTGTAATTGATTTGACTTAACGGTATCTGGCACTATTGAAATGTCATCGAGTATCTCATACTAAACTAGAAATGTAATATAGAATCGTAGTAATAGGCCAGATGAAAAGCTTTGGAGAACGTGGTGGTAAAATGCACAAATACTTGATAAATGAGAGAGCGCAGTCTAATAATGAGTTAAAGAGAAATCATTATTTGAAAATACTCATGTTTAGTGTTAGTTAATAATTACATTTTTGATTTAAGATTCTTTTCACTGAATACGACATGCTTATAGTTTTGTAAAGCAAATTTTATTTTGCCTCTACAATTATTAGGAGAGAAAAATAATAACGATCTTAATGAAGTGGATAAACGGAAAGGACGTTTTCCTTATAGGAAAATAAAAATATTAACTTTAAACAACATTTTTTTTTTAGTATACATCATTTCATGTTATGTCGTAAACAGTTACTCTTTGGGAAATATACGGGATCAGGATTTATTTATATAATTATCTGCTTGTATTGGAAGGCACATTTTGTCACTAATAGATTACAGCTTTAAGCAGTGTTAATACTTTACAGAGAATGCAAATTGCAGCAATTGTACTATTACCGTTTAAAAGCAAATTAGACAGTGTATAAACTGTGGTCAATCGAATCCAAAAGAAGATGGAAGTTCTAACAAGTTGCAGCAACTTGATCTAATTCCATCTAGAACAAACTGGGAAATGCGAATTTCGAATGCCTTCGAGAAGATAAAAAAAGAGAAAGAAAAATATAGTTTTCTGAAAAAAATATATATACTGGGAAATAATTGCAAGGTTTCTTTCTTAAAAATAACAAATTCATGTAAGGTTATCATAATTTCATACAATATGTTGCATGCTGAATTGCTAAAGAATTTATGAAAGACTTCCACAAACCACACGGATGCTTTGTAGACTATCTATGGACGTATGTGCAGATTTCTGTCTGAATTTCTGTTAGTTAAAAGTAAACTATACAAGTCTGAGGTCAATATTATTCTTTCGTTCTTGTCTTTGATCACTTCCATTTTTTATAATGGAAATTTTTATAATTTTTAGACATCAAACTGTAGCTGAATAATTGGACACAAAACCCACTCCTGGTTTTAAGCTGATAAAATGAATCTACTGTAGGGATAAATATGAGTAGAATATTTATTAACTAATTTGAAAACGAAGCAATTTTATTTTTTATTTGAATTTTGAAACGTAAGCCTAAAAAAATTCCCATTTTTATTTTTCTATGGACGTACAAAGCTCTCTCATTCTAAAAAAGAATCTTTTTTTATCATTTAGCCTAATTTACAAAATATTACGAAAATTTTAAATATTTTTAATTATTCATAATCAACAGATTAATCAGTAAATTAGTTCTAAATTGATCCAAATTCTCTTCCTAAATTCGCAAGAAACAGAAAAATTAAGAATAAAGTGATGGAAAAGAATCTAATGGTAGCTCATTTTTGCGTTTAAGCAACGCATGTTTATTTTTTTAATGAAATAACTAATAAAAATGCATAGTATTTGTTATTTTAATAACTTCTAAATGCATTTGATTGCAAATTCAATGTCCTTATTATAGAATTTTTTAAACCTAGGTGATTACAAAATATCAGTTGTAATGATATTGTTGTAATGTATATATAATGTCCTTTTACTCGTATATATATTAGATAAAAATATCTGTATGCATATCACTTAGGGTAACTATAATTTAACCTGTCAGAGGCATTTTCTCCCTCTTTATAAAATCTAAAATAATTCAATTTCTAGCGACTAAAATTTCATTCGTGCTGTTGAAGTTTTAACAATGCATTTTTTGTAATATGTAAATTAACGAGTAATGATCTAATTTTATTACACTCTGTGGCCGTAAATACGCATAATTGACACTTTTTTTTCTTTATTCTGACAGTCAAACGACATTTTCCATGGTGTTTTTCGAATTGTAAATTTGAGTCATGGAAAATGCAGCTTGTGTTAAAACAGTAATTGAATAATACATTTTAATGGTTGCGGGGAAATAATACTATATGATAATATAATTAATTTGAATTAAAGTTTTAAAGCATTCTCTAGATTTCTAAAGACGATCATGTGCAGATTTCTGCCAGTAATTCTGTTGGTTAAAAGTAAACTATACAAGTCTGAGGTCAATATTATTCTTTCGTTCTTATCTTCGATCACTTCCATTTTTTTTATAATGAAACTTTTTATAATTTTTAGACATCAAACTGTAGCTGAATAATTGGAAACAAAACCCACTCCTGGGTTTAAGCTGTTAAAATGAATCTACTGTAGGGATAAATATGCCTAGAATATTTACTAACTAATTTTAAAACGAAGTAATTTTATTTTTTGTTTAAATTTTGAAACGTAAGCCTAACAAAATTCTCATTTTTATTATTTTGAAGCATGTTTACTCGCTAAATTGCGACACTGCATTCTTATTATACTTGACAGACTTTTTTCTCACTCTGTAAACAGTTTTATTTGTCTCTAGAAATCTAGTTAATCGAGGACCGCTTCTAAACAAACCATAAGCAGTTCACTTGTTTTCAAACAAAATGCAATTGAGTAAATATTTTCCATTATAAAGAATGAATAGCATGGATTAAGATTTTTTTATTATTGTAATTCATTATTTTTAAAAAGGTTATTTCGTACATGCCTATTTTATTTTTTAATATTTATGCCGTAAAATGATACGCTTGAAAAGCTAACTAAGTTTAAAGCTTTAAACAAATTTTTCAATTATAATTTTTAATTAAATTTTTCTATTAATAATTTTTCAATTAAGATTACTTTGAATAAATGAATTAATACATTTTGTGAGAGAATTTGTATTCAATTAAAGTATTTAAAATTATTTAATCTAATGAAAAATGTGTGCTTTTTAATATTCTATAATAGTAAAACACGTAACGTTTCAATTGTTATTTACTTTTGCTAATGAAGTTACAATTTGAACAGTAAATTATAAGTTCTTAAAATATCGCCGATGATTCTTTTTTCAAATGTGATTCAAAGAGGGGGGAATTCGTATAAGTATTTAAATTTTATCTGTACGTGCTTGAATTTTTGCAGAAAGATCAGTAATATTCGTTAATTAATATTGAAACATTTTCAAAATTTAAAGAAAGAACTCTAATTTAATTTAATAGATTGGATCTCGGTATATATACGTTTGTGATTGTGCTTCATATCATCGTAAAAAATGTTGATAGAAGAGGACTGGGACTCGAGATAAAAAAAAGAACTCGTGGCATCAGTTCATAACGAGAAATAAAAAAGACTGTTATATATAGATCACGATGTGAAAACAAGACAAACAGTATCAGTTGCTAACAACCCTAGAAAACGAAACTATTGTAAACAGTAGATCGTAACTGGAGAATTGAGACGATTTTCATAACAGCAGACATTTACTCAAGATACATAACTTTTTGCAGTAAGCTGATTAAGAGTTGAATAAAGAGTTTTGGTAACATTGGAAATAGCTATTTGACTCGCAAATTCTATTCCATAAGTGTGCGAGTTCAGAGTGCGAAGGTTACCTGCTAACTAGTTAACAGCGTTAACAAGAGAAAACTTGCTATATCTCTCTTTTGTTCATATATATATATATATATATATATATATATATACACACACACCGGGTGAGCCAAGAGTTCGTAAAATCTTTAAAAATTCATAAAAAAGGAAGACATTATGATAAAGAAGTGCAGTTTGTAAAAAAAGAGCTCACAAGGAAGTCGGATTTTTTCTAGCAGCAAAATAAAAATTTAAAAAGTCACTGTTAGCCACTGGTCCAACTTTGCGAGCACTGCTACTCCCCGTCGACGTTTCCGCCTCCATTCATGACGGTTTCCACTGCAGTAATGCCGCCCTCCGCTAACGAGGATCTTCCATTTCGTGGCCGATCCTCCAAATCCTCGTGTATCACGGTCTTTTAATGCAATATTGATTTGCATAACTCTGCTGAATATATCGCATGTCAGCGCCATCTACCGGTGATTTTTTAAACTTTAAAACTTTTAAAATTTTTTCTTTGGCTGCTAAAAAAACCCGACTTCCTCGTGAGCCCTTTCTTGCAAACCGCAGTTTTGTATCATGATTTCTTCCCTTTTTCTGAATTTTAAAAGTTTTTACGGACTGTTGGCTCACCCTATATATATATATATATATATATATATATATATATATATATATATATATATATATATATATATATATATATATATATATATATATATATATATATATGTTATAGTTGCTTACGCCACTTGGCTGACATCAACATTAGATCAAGTCCCGAAGGCTATGGGCGATGAAGGTGCGGCACCTGTTTTGACTGGCACCACAAGAGTCGAAGTCCGACTTGGCCAAAGGACCAGTCCCGTAATTTTGAATCGAGTCAAGTGACGAGACCAGAGCACTTAACCCCGCACCTCCAGAGGTAAATTAGATAACTTGGAGGACATTTCAGCCACGACAGATTTTACGTGCACCAGCCGCCATCAGTGTACACGGCAGTTTATTAGTCAGCGACGAGCATCGATCCAGTGACTTTCAGATCACTAGCCTGCTGCTCTTGCCAACTTGTCCCATACAGTTTGTGTGTGTGTAGGTATATAACGTACACTTTCTCCCGTAATAGCTTGACTTTAAAAAGTAGCTATGATGACTATATGTCATCCGTATTAAGACGATGAGTGAAGATATATTAGATGAGAAGGAATCTATTGCTAGCTGAAAGTATAAGAATCCCGATATTTGCAGGGCATGGTGTGAAGAAGAAGAATAAAACATACCATTTCGATGCTAAATGTCTGACTAAGAATTATATAAAATAATCCTCATGATCTCCCAGTTTAGTTCGAAATTCTTAGCTATAAAATATCGGAGAAATGCTCAAATTGGAAAGACTGCGTTTTTTTCGATAATTTAAGAGAGGTAAAATTCCAGCCTTTAGTTAAGAGCATCCTGTGTAACACTTTGACATGGTACATGTGATTTTCCTTAGAACTATGTATTCCCGGCTAAAATAAGTGTCTCACGTGCATGAAAATTTGTTCCGTCACATGATTTTCTAATTCGCTAGTTCACCTGATGGTATTCGGAAAACTTTTGATGCTCGTGAAATATTGCGAATTTGGTTTCCGTAATTTGTTTGCATATTTTACGAGAATACTAGTTACCAGCAAGAAGGAACAAGCAACTCAAGACGTTTTAAATCCCCTTTTCTCAGTCTGGATTTTGTTGTATGGAGTATTTTGCAATAGTAAGACAGCAAAAAGCATTTTAAAAACTCTTTCAACTCTTTTCTATTCATTCTGTACTATCTATTAGGGACAAGAGTTAATTATTTTCGAAAGGAAAAAAAGAGTTATTTAGCTTATCTGATTGTGTTACCATACATGTAATTTTGGCCAGTCATAATATTTAAAAAAACGTAAAGTAAGTATATTCATAAGCAGTTGGAGATTGTTATGTAAGTTTTAGAAGATGCTTTGTTTACGTATAAGCATGTTAGAATAACCATGTTGAAAACCATTCATTTTTCAAGAAAGAAACTGTAATAGTAATGTGAATTTAACACAGATAAACTTGAAGTGACTGAAAGCTGTTGTTGCATGAGAAGAATTTTTATTTTTTATTTTCCCTACTTTTACGTTTTTAAGGTGTCAAAACTTCATTTATTTTAAATCAGAAAATAACGTATTTGGTAAAAAATCGGAAGCACGGAAGACAATTTGCACATCCAAATGCAACCTAGACATTGTACATTTATACGTCATTTTTTTACGTTTCCCAAGGTCGACTCAGCCTTTTATCCCTTTAGTGGGTCGATAAAATTATGACCAAGCATGCTTGGGAACTAACTCTTGGGGTCCCACGGCAGGCTGACCACCTGCCCGAGACATGCTGTATGGCACCCAAAGCCCACGATCAAGAAAGCGGAGATGGGTACCACAGTCCTTGGTCCACAATGGACTGTTGCGCCATGGGTTAGTTAGTTTTTATTTTATATTTCTAAGGTATCATTTTTGACGGGAAAATAATTCAGACATATTTTTTTCCTATTTGAAAGGTTATGTTATATGCATACTAGACTAACGGTGGCTATTCGACTATCTATTATTCATAGGTAATTGAGATCGCCAACCAAAATTATTATTGCATTAAAAGAAAGATTTGAGATAATTTAAATAAATAATTTCGTCTTTTCGCGCTGATCACGAATCTCGAATCGCAATGACTTATTTGTCATTATTTTGAGGAGTAACTTCTCTGCCTTTATAAAAAAACATTTTTCGTGATAGCATTTTTGGTTGATTTACCATCTTTCAAAGTAGTATACATTTTCCTTTTATTTCTGGCGTCTAGTGACACATAAAGATTTATTATCATCGTTTATTAACATTTCACGTCGACTTTCCTTGTGTAATAAAAATAAAAAAATAAACAGAAGATTCCTCTTTCCCGTGACAGATGGCAGCGATGAAATTTAAAACGCACTCCACCAGCTTCCGCCGAAATTTAAATATAAATAACTTATGAATTATTAAAAATACCAGCATATCATGGCATTTTTAATATTTCACCGATTTTAACGAGTTGTGATACATTACGTTTCTCTTCTAGAGAAGTTTTATAAGCATTTTTCTGCTGAATTATGTAAAAACTTAGACTTTTATTTCACTATTCCTCGCAATACATTCATTAGAAAAAATTCAAATTAACTTTGATACTGCTCTTAAATGGAGTTTTAAAGTAATATTTATGTCTATTCATATAATTAATGCTTTGAAGATTGCATGTAGTTATTTCTCAGTATTTTAAAAAATTTTACAGTTTTTTTTAAACTTAGATGATATTTTTATATAAGGAAAGAGCATTTAGAACGATATTTTTAAATAAACTACGCTCTTAAAGTAACTCGAATATATATTTTTTATCTTTTCCTTTGCCGAGAGCCATTATAACGAGGTAGGATAATTCTTCTGATAGTTAAATAGTTTATCAGTAAATAAGATAGCTCTTTTAGCTTACAGATGGCAACTATAAAAATATGTCCATCTTTCGCCTTCTCCATTAAAAAAAGTTAAAAGATGTTTTATTTCTGATTATCTGCCATTTTTTTTAAAACTTTTTCAGCTAATTTTTTTTATAAGTCTGGCAGCCTTGAAAATTTATTTATTCTGTATCGATATTTAAATGTTGACATCGACGGACATCTTTCCATTCAGCATACACCAAATGAAAAGTACAAACTTTAAACAAAAGTACCAAACTCGTTGATAATCCAAACTTCGGTCTTTAAAATATGTCTAACTCAATAAATAACCTGCGAACCTCTTTTCTCCGTTTCTGATCATATCAGGACTAAAATATGGCACTATCAGTTTAACTAAAAATAACACCATTTATTTATGATATAACCGCGTCCCGTTTTCATCGTTTTTCCTGCATTACGACAAACATGCCGAGACTAGTTCTTCTGTTTAGATGATAATGATGATAATTTTTCTAACTTAAAAACAAGCATAAAATTTTGACAGCTAAGAAAAGTCTACGTGATTTTTTAAAATTAATTTTTTCATAAAGGTACAGTTGCTCTCTCGTTCGTTTACAAATGAGTTTTAAAAATGAAGTTAAAAAAGTTGTTTTCCCATAGTTAAACTTTTAATTAATTGGAAAAAAATAATAATCATTTTGTATTCAATGAGACCAAAAATGAAATTGTACTACCACTTAATGGGCAAATAATATAAAAGTCCATTTATATTTGTTTAATTTATTTTTTGACAAATGATGAAAAATTTTACATCATTAGGGTATTTAAGAAGCTTTTGATCCTTTAATTTAAACAAAACAGCATATCCTCCTTTTGTTAGATAATAATTAAATACCCCATAAAATCTATATCTTTTACATGCAAAATATTTAAATTACAAAGTTAGTTCAGTTAATATATATATATATATAATATATATATATATATATATATATATATATATATATATATATATATATATATATATATATATATATATATATATATATATATAATACTTAATATATTACAAGTTACATATTCTCTCCTGTTGATACATTTAAATTTATGCAAAACAATTAATAGCTAAACAGATAGAAAATTTAATTACTAACCAACTCCATCTACCTCATTTCAAATGAGTATTCCTTTAGCATCCCTTTACCCAGAAGATTTGATTCGAGTTTCTAATTTACAGACGCTCAGAAATTTGCCTTTCAGCTTTAAAATTTCAACGTTTCACATGCATGGAGGGAAAACTTTCCTGTTTACTACCCCTTTCTGCAAATATGTAACGGTTCAAAGTAACGCAACTAAAAATTTCTTGGTTGAAGTTTCTCCGTTTTGAGCCTCTAGTAGCTTTTTCTATTTACCCAACATCGAAAGCCCCGTAAACCGCTCCGATATACTCGCTCACTGCTTCTCATCAACTTTCCGTATCTACGGTGTTTCCAAAACAAGGGGGACTAAATTATAGCTTTCGCAGTCTATCTTTAGGTCTGCTTGAGAGAATGTTGCTGTGAACTGTGAGATCGTAAGATATTTTGTTAACGGTTTACGAGGCGGGGAAAAACGCATGTCTTATAAATTATGTTTTACGAAGGAAGAAAAAAAATCAGTGCTTATTTTAAGCCTTTTAGACACATAAGATTGAAGTTAAGTAAACCAGCTTTTAATATTTGATGGTATCGAAATTTATCATGTGTTTAATCGGCAAAAGAAAGTATGAAGGTAATCTAACACTTATTTGCACGAAAAAATACTTGAACTTCACTCGCCACTTAAGCCAGGATAATGCTTGATTCATATAGAATTACTACGACATACGAGTTTAAAAGGTTTCTGTTAGATATTTGCGAATCAGAAAGAACTGTAGCTATTCTGGAGTTGTTATAATTGTAAAGAAATTTTGCAAAGCTTTCTTGAATATAAGAAAAATGACTCCAATTCTAAAATACTTATATTTTGTAATAACGGTTATTAACAGTGCAAAAAGATAACAGGATAAACATCAGTCCACAAGAATTATAGTTGAAATAAACAATGTTTTATCATAAATAAAATATATAAATTGAATATTGTTTTTGAAAGTTCAATAGCAGACTCCTTTGTCCACTTCCAAAGCCAATTTATCTCGGACTGAAGAATGTTAGCTATGACTTTATTATTTTTCCCAACATTAGTATTATTCCTTTTTAAACCCTAAGAAATTAAACATTTACGCACCTTGAAATTTGAAAATGGTCAATGCATATTGCCCTTGAATAGATTCATAAAAATTAAAAATCTACTAAATTTTTTTTATTCCTCCTACTTACAAACTTTGAAAGTCCGGGAGTTATTGTATTCTACAAAATATTTTATCCCGTATCATGCAGATACTTCAACATTTTCTTCAAGTACAACTAAGTAAAAGTCATTTACAATTAGTTTCTGTTACTGTTATGAATTGGCGCAATGGTCAAGCGACCACGTGGTACCGCTTGTTACAATAGCTGATCCACTGGTGCAAACAGCCTATATATCAGAACGCTTTTATTGCAGAAAACGTAAAACACAGAAAATATTTACATCAAAGAAAACAAAGAAAATATTTACATCATCTGGAAGCTGAAAGCTTTTTTATTCATATAAACCTCATTTCAAGTCTCTATCTTAAAATTTCGATTTTTAATTGAATTTTAAAGCTAATAATTCAACAGTGATGAAAAGCCCTTCGCATAAGAGTGACAACAGTAAATGGATGGAACCTCTTACATTTCCCGAGAATCACCCCTATGTATCTCGGTATTAGCCCTAACAGTTCCCTTTTAAGCCTTATTAAGCTTTTTACGAGTAAGCCTTATTAGGGGCCGAAGGTCTCGTACAAAAATCGAGCGTAACGAGCCTAGGGGCGAAGCCCCTAGTTATTTTAAATTTATCTTATTGTTTGTGTGCCGCAATTTTTTAAATTATTTAAAGTGTACCGTGATGAAAACAAGGTTGAGAATCACTGGTCTAGAAGCTGAGAGAAAAATAAGGATTGGGCCAAACATGTTACTATGGGTTTCAGGGAATGTTATTGTTAATCTAAAAGGATGTCCAACTCTAAAAGAATATGACGGAATATTACCCTATAAAGAAAACATTGTTTCCCTAGAAATATGATATTTTACAGTATTATATTATTTATTCAGATTAAATATCGTTCAAATATGTTTTACGAATTAAACACCTTTTCTTGTCTGTTATAAAAAGTAAAGTTTAGAACTAATTACCGACTCAAACTTTGAAAAGAGAAATGATCATGACGCATCCCTAAAGAAACTTAATAATTCTCAGTAAGAAGAATGATACAGTACTAAATTAATCTCTATTTAAATCTCAGCAGAATTTCACCTATAATATTAGCTTATGATGGTCCTACACCCTAACTATTAGGTATTTAAGAATTATGCAAGGTTCTTCCATTTTTTTGAGTAATAACCGAAATTAAGCATTTAAATAAATTTTCTAATAATATTGAATAAAATTTCAAAAATTTCCCTTTGGATCTTTTTAATATTATTGGAGCCTTTAAATATGCAAACGGTACTGACAATCATATACATAATTGCTATAACATATATACTGACGGTACTGATGTTGCTAACGCTATTTCTCTAAAACGTATAAACTGACACATAAGTGTCCAAAATAATCTGTATTTTTTAGCACATAATATGTTATATGTTATAAGTATATATGTTTTAAAATACATATGTACATCAAATAAAATCATTAATAGATAACTGCATGAAGCCTTTTGTATATACAAAGGTATCTCTAAAATGACTTTGATATAATTTTTGTTGCATAATATTTCTAAAATTTCTTCGGTCCTAAATTTTTGAAACTGTAGCAGCTAAAACAGAGCCTCACGCATCGTTTATTTCCTTAGAGCTCAACTCAACTAAGAATAGCTTCGTTAACGTTACATTCATCTGCCTCTTTTTACGGGCTAATTGATGCGAAGATTGAGTGGAATGTTTACGAGACCTAGCTTCTTGCGTTTCAATCAAGTGAGCGTGAGACAAGTCAGAAAAATTCTTTACAGAGACCATATTCGGGATCAAATCTTGTTTTCAGACCAGGGAAACAAGAGTGGAGTAAGTCCCGACACAGAATTTAAAATTTGCTGTTCTTTGGAGTAGAATAATATGTGAATTTTGAAGTATGAATGAAGAGAGATAAAGTGCATAAAAAATCTAACTTATTATGAAGACGCTATGAATATTAATTCGAAAATTACCTTTTCGATTATAAAAATTTTATCTTTTCATTACTTACTTACACACACACACACACACATATATATATGTATTTATGTATGCCATTTATGGGAAAATACTGTCTTTGAAGCTCTGATCAAGTATATATGTGTTAAATACATTTCATAAAATCAATTCGTGTAATCCAGGTCAACTGATTTATTTGAAACTCCAAAAATATGTCTTTTTATTATTTCGTTATATAATTAGAGAATTTTAAAAAAAAGTATAAAAAAAGCAAAAATAAAAAAATAAAATAATGTAATTCAAATTATTTAATATAGTTCACATATATGGGGGAATCAACTAAATTTAGAAAGCCCAAAATCCGTCATGTTTTTATTACATAATTTTAGGCATGGAGGGATGCAAGAATTTAAAGATTGAAAAAAACAAGACAAATAAAACGTAAATATATCATAAAGTGCAACACATGTTAAAGTATTAAGTATATAGGTTGCATGTTCATAGATGTCAATATTCATATCATATTTGAAGGAATTGATGGAATTGACCCTGGGAAAATCGTTAACTTCCTTAATTTTCGGATCATAAGACGCACCTCACATTTTTGGGAGGATTTTTAGAAAATAATATTTTGCATTTTGTTAGGTATAGAAATATATTTTCAATTTTTGCTTAATGGAGATAAAAAATAAATGAGAAATATAATAAATAATATATATAAAATATATATAATATATATAATATATATATATATATATAATAAAATATTAATTTTATTTTAATGTTACCTTCGGACAATAAGACGCACCCCAATTTTAAGTCGATTTTTTATGTATAAAGGTGCATGTTATGGTCAAAAAAATACTATAGATAATATATTTTGAGAAAGAAATTTAAAAAATGATCAAAACAGTACCAATATAGTCTCATAGTAAGTAAAATACAGTCGAACCCCGTTATAAAGCACTTCAAGGGACCAAAGGTTTTGTTCGATTTATCCGGTGGTTCGCTATATCCGGACCATTAAGAAAAGTGATAGAGTTAAAAAATATATAACTCATTAGTTGTAAAGTGTATTCAATAATGATGTATTAAAAAATGATAAAATATATTAAAAATTATCATAAATGAATTATACCGACAAAAATAGATTACAATAAACTGACACAATACAAATTAAATTACGTACAATAGAAAAACGGCGGACCAAAATTTTCGTTCGTTATATCCGTTAGTTCGTTATATACCGGGTTCGCCATAACGGAGTTCGACTGTATATCATTTTACCCTTATTAAGAATATACGTTAACCCAAAAATTTCAATTCAGGAATATAAAGTTGTATGCGAATTCATACTATTTTTTAACCCAAAATGCATGGTTCACAGATTTTGCTATATATTCTGGGAAGTTTATGGAGGCAAGAAGCCTATAAAATGAGGAAAATATGAAAAGTATCTTCCTCAATAGTATTAAAAGTACAAAAAATTTCAAATGACTTTATTCTATGTGGTCGGTGGGAGTAACGGCTTGATAATTCTCAGTAAGAAGAATGATAAAGTACTAAATCAATCTCTATCTAAATCTTAGAATAATTTCACCTATAATACTAGCTTAAGATGGTCCTACAGCCTTGGCCCTATGGAAGCCTTGTGGATGGATAAAGCCTTATGCAAGGTTTATCCCTTTTTGTTTTGCGTAATAACAGAAATTAAGTATAAAAAAATCTATTTCTAAGAATATTGAATAAATTAAAAAAAAATGTTTTCCCTTGGACCTTTGGAATCTTATTGGTTCCTTTGAATATGCAAAAGGTATTGACAATCCTTCATAAAGGTATTGACAATCCTTCATCAAATATACTTGCTATAACATGTATACTGAAGGTACTGATGTTTCAAACGGTATTGCTCTAAAACGGTATTTAGTCCACACGCAGAAATACAAATTACACCCAGATGCATATTAAATTAAATCAGATGAAATATTACTGTTTAGTAGCTATATTTATTCAGTATGATTATGATAAATATTAATCGATTCTTCTTTCGCACATAGTAGGGGGACAACATTTTGCCGTTAAATTAAAATAAATAAATAAGATAAAATAAATAAATAAGTTAAAAAGAAACAGATCTCGGAAGTTAAGTAAAAGATAAATTTAATTTCTTCTCTTTAATCTCATACGTAGGCGAGAATAATATTTGTAATGCAGATACTGAGTGCACCTAACTAGACGCTAATGAACAAACACGATGTATGACAATGGAAACTGTTTAAAATACTTTGAAAAAACTTTTTTTATCTGCAAATAATGTATAACAAGAGATGGAATTCTATAGTTAAATTAAACATTCTATTATCAAATAACTGAGCTCACAGCACCGAAAGTCAACTAAATTTTTCAAAAGGTTTTTTAAGTCATCCTTTGTGACATAAAAATAGGCAGAGAGGCAAGTTAAAGCGTTGATTTCAGTACATTGCAAAGTAAACATTGCAGGAAACTTCGTACTGAAGCTCGGTGTGACTATTATACAGCTCTTTCTTTTTCAAAATAAAGAAAATAATTTGTTCCGCATCCGTTACATATGGAATTTTATTGTAAATTCAGGGAAAAAGAAATCACGTTCTTCATAAAGTTTAAACTTAGTGAATAGATTCATAATTGGTCTGTCTAATATTTTTTTGCGGAGAAAAAGAAAGTTATGTCCTAAAAATGTTAGAAATATCCATGAGAAATGTTTTATTGCTGTCAGTTTTAAGACCATAGAAGGTTGTGGAGGTAGAAAAATAGACAGATAGACATATAGACATAGATAGATAAATAGATAGAAAGATGTTAGAAAATAAAAGTATATAAATAGAACTTACCCCTCGTTCTCCTAAATAAAAGGAAGTGGGTTGTGTTTGATAAAACGGGACTATAACATTTATACGGGACAGTAATATTTATTCTCACCAATGAAGAATAATTTATATTTGTATTAATTTACATTAAGAGCATTTTATTAACACCCATTTAAGTTCCAAATCTAATACCACCACTCTGTAAGCAGATCTTAACTCGGGTGAATTTCATGAAAATTGACTACCCATTGGTGATAATTGATATAAATATTCTTAATGGGCAAAAGAGGACATATTCTATTTAAAAGAGTTATTTTGGTAACACTGTATATATACAAACATACATGCATATATATATATATATATATATATATGTGTGTGTGTGTGTAACAAGAAAGCGCGTCTTCCTAAATTACTTTACTTTAAAGCATATTCTCTTGTTAATAAAGCATGACCCCTTTTCCAAATTTGCAACCTAAAAGTAAAATAAGATAATTTATCGTAGCCCTGAAGAGCAGGCAGGTGAACTATCTGAACTCAATAACATCTCCAGATATGAGTGCTAGAAGTTTATGAGATTAAACTTTTTCAAATATATAGTTATAAAAACATTAAAAAGAAAATTAATAGAATTATGTAGCTATTATGAATGCACATACATAATGCAATATTTTGTTTTTACATGTTTATTGATTTTCTGAAAAAATAGTTAGTAATATTTATTTGTTTATTGTTTTTTTGTGTAAATGAAAATAACTTTCGGTTATCGTGACAAGTGTTTTGACATCTTTTATATCGGATGCTTCACAAAATCGTCGTTGCAAACCAAAATTTTATTAACAGTATAGATGCTGAAAACATTTTTTTTAAACTCGGGCAAGAAAACTCGTTCAAAACATCCTCTTAACTGGCACTGTCGTCAATATCATCATCTCTGTCAGAAATCTGGGCATTTACGCCTGTAACAATAACTTCATCTGTTACATTCCCATGAGCTGCAAGAGGCAAATCTATGTCTTCATATTCCTGAAGTGAATCTTGTGCAATTGGCAAATCTCGAGCTCAGTCTTAGGCGTTTCATTTCTAGCGTCTTGAGTTTGAAAAATGAGAGAATTTTCAACCCTAAGAAAGCCACCATGCCGGAAACAATTCGAAATCGTTTAAAATTATTCCACGCCTTTTCTAGCATAATAGCGTCCAGTTTCAATATCGTCGATGATCTGAAGAATAAAGTTCTTCCTGAAATGAACTGTTAAGGCATTAATGAGACCTGGGTCCATAGGCTGTAATACGGAGTTTGTGTTGGAAGGAAGAAAAGTTAATTTAATGGAATGATGATCTTGAACTGCAGGCTAGGATGGGCTATTACCCACAATAAGAAGAATTTTCTTTAATAAGTTCTTGGTCCCACTTCCGCAACCAGTTTTCAAATATTCCTCCTATCATCCAAGCTTTAGAATTCGAATGATAATCAACTGGCAACGATTTTATATTTTTAAATGCCCTCGGATTTTGTATTTTCCGATCACTAAAAGCTTCAATTTTTCACTTCCAGTTAAATTTGCAGGAACCATAACTGTTTCCTTAACTGTTTCCATAACTGTTTCCATAACTGTATCCTTTCTCTTGAAAGCTTTCCACCACTGCAGTTTTCGTGTTTGAAACACAACGTTCTGTCCGGAGCTATCCTATAAAATAGGCCAGTTTCATCATCGTTGACGATTTCATGGTCTTTATAACCTTCTCTTATCGCAGTCCAAACGGTTTTAAGCCAGTTATCAGAAACTCCTGCTGGCACTGCCTTAAAATCACCACTGATTCTCCCGAATGCAATGGAATGCCTCTCCCGAAATCTCTGGATCCACGAAGTTTAACAAACGAAATCATGTTTTTTTAAAGCTTCGCAAATTCATTTGCTTTCGCTTGCAAAATCGGTCCGCTTAGGGCTGTGGTTCCCAACCCGTAAGAAGTCTGCGGACCACTAAGCCAGAAATTAAACCATGTGCGGAACACCCCATCCCCACCTCCAGTGACTTGAGAGGAGGGGGGACCTTCCGGGGGTATGGGGTATAGAATATCCCTCAGGCAAAAGGGATACAGGATTAACGTATTCACATTCTAACGTATCATATTCTAATAATAAAATAAGTATGTTAAACTTCTAAGAAATTTAAATTCAACACCTGATAGTCATCGGATATATTCGTCCCACATAGGTCAATGAACATTGTTTTCAAAATCCTCATTTATTTGGCAACATTTTTATATGTGGTGCTGGACCATTCCTGAGGCTCTCGCGGACGACAGGTTGGAAACCACGGGCATGTTGACACCCCTTTCAATCTTAAACCATTGCAAAAGGGCTTCTTCTATGCCAGCATGTGGACTTTTCAAAAGTTCCTTAATTTTTGTCCGGTCTTTTTCAAATTCTTCTTTTATTTTTCTCCTATTCTTAAAAAAAATTTTAAATCGTGGCATGACTCATCTTTTATTCGTTGGCAAATTCTCTGTTTTTTTCCACGTTTTCTAATCTGGAGTTTTATCCTCAACCTTATTAGTTTTACGTTTTGCACTAATCATTGAATATGAACTTTACTCTTTGAACAACTGCGACAAACCTTTTTTTGCTCACCGTAAGAGCGCGCACATTTTTTTCGAATAAAATAAAATGGTTTACGAACAATGTGCTGCTACTTCTCGTCCGTTCACTATTAATATGTTCTTCTAAGCGATTTAATTTCCCAGACACCAATTAATTTTAAGTCCCTAAAAGCGATATGTTCTTATTAACAATGTTATTATGACCGGATTTTGAATCAATCATTACACATGAGAATTGGCCGGGAACTAATAATTCCTCTTTTTTAAATAATAATTTTTTTTATCACCGTTGTTCTTATAAACGATTTTTACTGTATATATATATATATATATATATATATATATATATATATATATATATATACATACATATATACATGCGTGTGTGTGTGTGACAGTGTGGGGAGCGATTTGTTGGGAGACACGATCACCTCTAGTTGTCAGTCAGCGCACTTTCACTGCACGCAGTCACGTGGACGATATTTTAACGCCAGTTGTACTGCTTATGCTATCAAGTCGCCCAGGTGCCGTTTATGAGCAAGGCAACGCTCGTCCACATAATGCGTGACTCTCCCAACAATGTTTTCAAGGATATGACGTACTCCCATGGTCTGCCAGGTCACCAGACCTCTCGCCAATAGAGCACGTCTGGGATGTGTTTGGAAGGCAACTGCAACCGTCCCGGAATACTGGTGAATAAACTACCCAGCTGCAAAGATTATGGTATGATCTTCCGCAGGCAGTTATAGCTGACCTCATTGATTTGATGCCACGCCGTGTTTCTGCTTGTATAGCTGCCAGAGATGGATTTACTACTTACTGATTTGTAACTTTTTCATGGCATATCTCCTTCATAAAACGGTCCGTTCTTCTAAATTTGTAATAATTTGCTTATCTCCGCATACACTTGATACATGCTAAGTTTCGTGATAGTATCTCGTTTCCTTCTGGGTGTATATATTTTTTGTGACAGAGTATATATATATATATATATATATATATATATATATATATATATATATACATATATTTATATATCTGTTTGTGTGTGTGTGCGTAACTGAAATCCAGTCCCTTAAGGAAAAACAAACAAAAAGAATAAGGAAAAATTGTTTAATGTTACTATATCTATGTCAACAGTGCGGACATTATTATTAAATGAAGGATTGTCTCTGAATGCAGAGATCTTCAAGATAGTCACAACTTGGCTCTGGATAATCCGTCAAAAAATGGAGCTAAGGATCCATCCCCGAGGACAATAGAATCAAGCTTCCAATCACTAGGAACAAAAGATGAATTCACAGCGGAGAAATCAAACAAAAAATATGAAGAATGGAGCATTACAAGGATTAATGGTTTGTCAAACAACCATTATAAAGTAGTTTCTCAAAAATAAAATATCGTAATATTTATAAACAAAACATTATTATTCATTTTGAAAACTTTGTTTATAATCACGATGATGTAGGTACTGAAATATTGTATGAAATAGTTACGAAATATTTTGTTTATAATAATAACGATGTAGTTATGAATGAAATAATATTAAATTATAGTTTTATTTTTATATTTTAGTGATTTATTGAATTTATTTTCTTTGAATAATTTCGACACTTCTTAGTAGACAAAAGTTTCCTTTTATTTTCATTTTCAAAATTATTTAATAACATTTATTGTTAATGACTTTACTATGTATTGAACTAAATGTATCCGAAAATCTAAAATTGCCCTGTCGTCTTTTTTTGATGAGTGAAAGGAAAAATTGACCATTTCTTGAGAGAAACTTCAAGTATGAGGCGTGGATGGTACTTTGGAAATTTTTACTAAATTTAGCAAACGTGAATGCTACATTAACTTTTAAACAAACAATAAACGTTAGTCTGAGGATATGGTTTCATGTTGTTTAATAGAAAATAATTTCCTATGTTATGATGAAAAAGGACAGGTCTGCAAAAAATTGATTAAACTCTTATTACATAAATACTCATATATCACTGTCACGTTTAATATCGGAGCATTTTTTTCTACCTCCACCCTCCCTTTAGTTTGAAAACGTTTGGCATCTAATTTCCGTATCCAAAGGGAATGTCTGCAAACTAGAGATTCTTAAAATCCATTCCCCTTAATTTCCTTTCCTCAAGCTAAGAGAGAAGTTACTTAATTAACGTTAATTCAATCTTCGAATCTCATTCGAGGTACATTAATTATAATTATGTTATTTTCTCCGGAATAAACAAAGTTGTTAATTACGTGCTTTCAACATTCCCAAATTTTCCTGCATACAAAAGAAATATTTAATAATTACAGCTTTGCACGATTCCTATTTGGCAACCGCGCGTACAAGCAAAAGTAATCAATTGAACTTATTAACTGTGGTATTAGCTCTTTGGACTAATAACCTCGCAGTCTGCGTTTATAAACTCTAATAGTGTCTCATTTGAATATCCGCTGCCGATTCCATTTAGCTATTTTCAAAAACAAAAGCAGCGTAATGGTAGGAAAATCGAGTAGTAACCATTTTATCACTCAGCTTAATATGTCTTCTCCATCAAAGTAGTCTTAAAACAAGAATTTAAGTGTTGAAACTTTGCTTACGAAATTAACTACTTTACCGAAAAAGTTAGGAAATGCGCCTTTTCTTCTAATGTATTGCACATACGACATACTCGTCACTACATAAGGCCATAATAGATGGTACTTCTCTTTTGCAAGAGATGCCTTTTTACTTTTATGATCATTACATTTTCTTCATATAGCTTCTGAAATGGGTTTAATTATTTTCTAGCAGTCGAACGGAAATAACTTAGAGGAAACTTTTATCTTAAGATATTTCACGGAGCTCTTTATATATAATTTCCCTGAATGGTTTTGATTATTAGTTCAAACTGCGATACTCACATATGTTTTACTTATATCTCAACTACGGAAACGGCAAATTCGCGAGTCGTACACAGGCTCCAATTACAGTAATTAAGGAAGGAACGTGCATGATCATAACAGAGAGACAGCAAACAGGAATATCTTGGTTTTAACATTTTGCGTGAAACTACAATTTT
Source organism: Dolomedes plantarius (assembly GCA_907164885.2). Lineage (NCBI taxonomy): Eukaryota > Metazoa > Arthropoda > Arachnida > Araneae > Dolomedidae > Dolomedes > Dolomedes plantarius. The sequence goes on from OU015497.1 coordinate 179,604,118, forward strand.
TGTCTTAATGAATCATTAATAGCAGCTTAAACAAAAAGTTTTATCCTTAGATTAGATCCTTTGATTTTCTTTTTTATTTAGAAAATATTTTTAATGAAAAAGTACAAGAAAATAATCGAATAAAATTGGAATAAATTGAAATAAAACGTTTAAGCAGCGAGACCAATCGACGCTGAGCTGACCAGTAGAGCTTGGATCGCTGTTGATATTCGAAAGACTTCGGCATAGGCTATTCTAGGGTTACACTAGATAGGAGATGCTCGCAATCCATACGGTGGCAAATCCGATCGAGAATAAGTAGGCCTGAAGATAGTCGTGCCCTGTGACTCAGCGGAACAACACCCTTAGTCATAATACATTTTTTTACACGTATTTCGTTGTATTTACAAAGTAGCTGAGTGAAATAAACAAAGTAGTTGTCATTTATAAAATTTAGGATGCCAGATCAACTGAAACGCCGATTTTTTCTCCACCGTGGAAATAAATAAATACATACATACACACACACACACATATATATATATATATATATATGTATGTGTGTGTGTGTGTGTGTGTGTGTGTGTGTGTACTCGTCGAAGACACAAGAGATGCTTGTCGGAATTCGACCCGAACACCCTGTACCGCAGTCCAAAGCGCTAAACGTTAGGATATTCCAGGCGTCATGTTAGATTGATGCTTACGAAACTTTCAGATTGCCTAAACTTTACATATCTATGACAGTTCCAAATTTTGTTTTCCTAAGCTGATCATTCATGATTTCTTATTAGCAAACTCTGTAATCTATATATATAAAACAGTTCTGTGACTGACTGACTGAATGACATATAACCTCACAGAGCAAACCACTGAACCTAAAGGTCTGAAACTTTGCATGGCGATTCTCCTAATAGTGTAGGGGTGCACCAAGAAAGATTTTTGAAAAATTCTTCATAGATTTTATAAAATTAAATTTTTAGCTGCTTTTGTAACTTTTTTAAGTTTGCATTTAAGGGTTATAAAATTTATATCACGAGAAAGATCATAAAAATTCCTTTAAAATGAAATTTTTTTCGAATCTTTCCTTCCATTTTCTGATTTCTGGGGAATTTTTAAAGATTAATTTTTAGAATTTAATTTATTAAATGTTGATAACGTGATTTCTTTTTCTGCTACTGTAATTTAATTTATCGTCACGTGCATAACAATGAAATAAATTGACAAATAATATTAAAATACAGTAAAAGATAAAATTTAACCACTAGACTAATTGAGATGGAAATTTTTTAAGAATTTAATTCAAATTAGTGACTACTATCCAGGGACTGATAGATCACATTTATCCAGGAATTGCTCAAATATAGAATAAGCCTGTAGAATGGTTTTGCGAAAGGGACATTTTGATTCCAAAAAACGATCAAGCTGCGTTCATTAATGACATGCTCATAATGTCCTTTGACGGTTAAGAAATGGTCTACAAGTCGATAGACACTGTTTGTAATTCATATGATGCCGTTGACTAACCGGTAGAGTTTTTAAAGTCCCTTAAAGCACCATACCATAAACTCTTTTGTGGAAGAGCACACACGTAATGCTCCTTCGGAATTTAAAACCACCGAAATTGTGTAATGGCACTAGACTAAAAGTCAAAGCACTGCATAAAGATTTAATCGAAGCCAATATTTTAACCGGGTGTGCTGAAGGAGAAAAAGTGTTCGCGCCCCGCATTCCTCTAATACCCAATGATCTCCCCTTTGACTTTAATAGACTGCAATTTCCCCTCAAAGTATGCTTAGCCATTACGATAAGTAAGTATCAAGGCCAAACATCAAAATACGCTGGCGTAGATTTAAGAGAATATTGTTTCTTCCACTGTCAGTTTAACGCAGCTTGCTCACCCATAAGTTTACGAACGAGCCGGGTAATATTAGTTCCGCCAGTGAAGAAACAAAAATATTGTTTATAAGGAAATTCTCTAAAAAGCAATTTCATTATTTTTTATTGTAATTACCCTAAAATGTATTCAGTAGTGAAGCCCGGGTATTCAGCTAGTCATATACATATATATCAGGATATTTTCCCCAACGCTGCAGGTATTTTTTCCCTGAGGACATTGACTTACGAATTCATTGACTACTTTTAATAGAAGAACCATATAGGTGAGCCAATACTAGTTCCTTCGAGGGGACAGCACAGCAACGTCCATGCCTTACCCGAGATTCGAGTTCAAGTTCACACCGTGGAAGCCTGACAAGCTAACTACTATATGATGTGGGCGGCCTGTTATATCTGCATAAAGATAACGCAATGGATGTTAAACTTCTTACGCTGGATTTATGACTGAAAGTTTATAACTTAATATCTTTTAATATAAGTTCAGGAAATTTAATGCGCACTTTATAGTGATATCAAAATGCTCTATGATTAGCCCACACTTTCATATGATTTCATATTGTACACTGTCTAATCATTATTTCCAACAAGATAATATAAATAACATTTCTGTGATATGAACTTCCCACGTTATCTCCGTTGAATTGTGCCTGGATATATAAATATATATGTATTTTTTAAATTTGATATACTCTAGATCAGGGGTGAGCAAACTGTGAGTCGCTAAATACATTGGAGGGGTCGCGTATAGTTTGAAATAGATGTTTACAATACTGAAAAAATAATTAAAAATATTCTTTAAATTTTCTATTGTTACACATTTTTATTCTTATTCTTTACATGTTAAAAAATATGTATGATATGATATTGTCAAAGATGGTGTCAGACAGTCATAGAGGGCTGAACTTGCACTGCCACCATTCGCTTCTACGTTTGTGTGTGAGAGTAGGTTTTCAAAATGCGTAGCTACAAAAATCAAACAACGATCAAGACTGGAAGATGATACGAGAGTAGCACTCTTAAATATTTCTCCAAATATTGAGGAAATGTTAGTTCAGACTTCATAGGTCCAGATTCACCCTTCTCATTAATTTACTTTATTTCAGTTTAACTCTTCACCAGGCGCGCCAATTATTTGAACACCAGCAGGCGGGTGTGGCACAAAGTGCAACGTCTCTTTCAACTTTGATTATTCCTCTTGTAATAAACTTTTTTTTTTCAAATTGAAAATAAAAATTCTGGTTTTATGACAATATGTAAAATGTTGATAACATTAAGATATATTTATAATTAAAGATATATTTATAATTAAAGGCCAAAGAATAGTTTTTTAGATCTAAGGACAACTTGCGAATTGATTCCTATTATGTCCCAAAACCCAAAAAACAATGAGACAGTCCATCTTTGTGATATGCGGAATACCGTGTAATAGCTGCACATTTGATTGACTACATCAACTCCTGCTTTTGTCGTATTGTAATCTATTATAATCACTCGTTTACCACGGCAAAATCATGACTAACAATGACTGGAAAGGAATGCAAGGGTCAAAAAATCATAGCTGCATTAGAAAGGGTGTAAATATAAAAAGAAACTGCTTAGAACATTCAACGCTTACATGTAAAAACAAACCATTAAAAATTACGAAAGTGTTGCACTATATACCCGGGCGTGACCGCTGAAGAGTTAAATAAATGAATAATGTTTTTCGTTTTCAAGGTTTTAATAGGGAGCTTTCAAAACCATGCTCTTTTTTAAATTTTCGTTCATTTTAACCTAAATGAAACACAAATATGTATTAATTCTGAATTGTGAAGTTTAAGTCACATTTTATTTGGAAAAAACAAGTGTCGCAAGTAATCTAGACAATATTTTATGAAATGTAAATATTTACTCAAAATCTACAGTTCATTCATTTTCAAATTTTTCCCCATTAATTTGTTAAAAAAATGCGTTAAAAAATTTGTTTTAAGAATTATCATTCGGGGACGCATTCTTTTTTACGCGATCAAAATAAAAAAGTTTGCCCGCCAATGACACTCATTTTAAACTACAACAATGGTAAAGTATGAGACATAAGCTATAACTCATACAACATTCAAATCGTAAAAGCCTGCGCACAAAAACGCTGAAGCATACGAAAATTTCAAATTTCAAATATTTTCCGAATTTAACATTATATGCTCAAACAAACATTTTCAGAGTTCAAACAAATATTCTTTTAATTTATTAGCAAGCTGCATAAATCATCAAGAAAACTGCAGATTAAGTTAAACTATTGTTCTACGAAATTTAAAACGTCGATCGAGCGGACTTTCCGATTCTGAGAGTCGGTCGAAATATTGGATGCCAGAAATATGTTAATGGCTCACAATTATCGCCAGATGTTCGATGTGTGCAGTGAAAATTCCATGAGGAATGGAATGCAGAGGAAATGGGTCAGTCAATCTGAAGAAGCTAATATATGAGAAGTCAGAGCGCATACTCATGACTATAACCGCAGAGGTGAAGGTGGACTTTTCGCAATCGGAACTTATTTTACGAATACTCTTCATACCTATATCTATACAACATCTTACATGAATTATTTGGCTTTATTTCACATCCCAACAGGAGGAATAATGAGCTGCCCCCACTTTAATCGTGTGATGTATGACAATGTCGATTTCCGGTATTTTTAACAGCCTTGTATAAAAGCTTTCAATCATCCAAGTACCTGATAGTATTCATGGTTTTTGTGGTAAGACTGTTAAAAAGAAAACAGTCAAAGTTACAAACAAATGATTTATTTAGTATTTTTTGTGAATGCATAACATAAGCTATTTCTAAATACAACTTGAAAATATTCATTAATTCTCTCAGCTATATTGAACACTTAAAAGATAAAAGAAAGATATGAATAACAATTATAACCTAGTAAATATCACCAAATACGTCTGTTGTTGTTGTATTTGTTGCTTATGTCCCCTGACCGGAATGTCTGCCAGACCAGGTCCAAATAGGTTTGCAGGCAGATTCTCCGGTTTAAAATGTCCCCACAAGGGTAAGAGTGGCACTTTGCCAGGTGCCACTTCAATTTTGACCATACACCCCAGGGGTGTCATCTGGGGAAATTGTACCTTCCCCAACCTCCGACCTCAAAGGACATTCCGATCTACGGATTTAACGTGCCTATATCTGGCCTAGATACGAAGGTGTTTAATAGGGCTTGTCGGGATTCGATCCGAGCACCCTCCCTACCGAAAACCAACACGCTACCACTAGGCTACATGTGGCTCAAAACGTCTGTGTTTCTATAAACTTCTTCGTAGAACGCTTTTTTAACGTCACCAATGTGTCTTTTCTAATCAGTTAGCTATAAATCTGCGTTATTTGATACATGTTTTAAAAATTCCCTACTATCAGGGAAGGTGATATGGTTGGATAACTGGCATTGAAAGCTTACATCACATTTTCTTTTCTTCCTCTACACTGTCGACTGAAACACTCAAAAACAAGGAAAGAGATTTATTTAAAATAGTACTCGAATTGGTCCCTGTTCAGTGAATTGTCAATCCAGAAAGTATAAAAAAGGGATCATTGCGAGTTAAGGATTCCGGCTGGCAACTTTTACTGCTGTGTGTGAATCAAGCTCTTCAGTGTGTTTGTTAACTCTTTATCGTAAAGCAAAACGAAAAATATCCAGTTCTAAAAAGAATGCAGTAACATATCTAGCAGTCTTGTAAATAAACAGTTTTCCTATTTTGTGAAATATTCTGAAAATATTAATCTTGGTGTTGGCGTGGAAAAGTCCGCATGCGTATTATAGCATGTTCCAGTGTAGTATGGCTAAAGCCCACCCCGGCTTAGAGATATTCTTCACAACCTATCAAAACCCATTAAATATATTTTAAGAATTTTACAGTGTTTTAACCTTCCAAGCTGTTTATAATCTTCCAGGCCTTCAAAGAATATTACATCTTACATAATATGATAAGATATATGTTGTAGACAAATACACGTCGATATATATACTTATTGCTTAAAATGCAATTTGGATCCAAAATTGCTTTGCGGGACATTTTCTGGGAAAATAACCTTGTTGTGATGTAAGTTCCCCGGGGAAAATGCATCGTCAGCGTCATTTCTCCTTTTCACTTCCGCACAATTTCCTCCAGTTTTTCTATCATCGGTTTGTGATATTGCTCTGTTTTTTCAGCAACTCAAAATCTTAAACAAATGTTAAAATTTATGTTGCATCATCTCTCTGCAGGAAGGTGGCATATTGCATCGTAAAACAGTCGTAAAATTAGTCAGAAATAAAAGCAGATGGGATGGAAAGTACATTATTAAATTTTGAATACTGATCTAAAGTATTACAGGTTATAGATGTCGTTATGTCGCAGTCTGAATTTTAGAATGACGAGCCAATCATTTAAAAGGAACTAGTTCAAGCTATTAAAACGTTCTTCAATTCTTTTTTATGTGTTCCAAATGAACTCAGTTTTGCTTGGGTAATTCTACCAAAGCCTAGTTAATTCTAATGGTATTACTGTGCCAACAGTTAACCGCTGGATAAACCACTGGTTACAGATTACAAAAATTAAACCTGGTTTTGATATTGTATAGAAATGAAGGTTTATTAAGGGACAATTTAGTTAAATATTTGAGTCGATTCGTTTTATCTGCACTTCGAGAATCGGGATTAACTACCACTTATTGTTTTGGAAACTAATTTGTCGGCTGAACTGTGGATGCCTTTGGTACATTTTATGCCATCATTTTAATTTCTTCTTTAGTAGAAGAGCCACATATAGCATTGCAACCCAATCGAGTCGTTTTTCTGAAGATAAAATACTTTCGTCTCAAATGAAACATCTTTCTAATGACAAATGGTAGCAATTAAATTTCAAATGAACACGAAATATTTCCCCTAAACTAAGTGATGAATAACACAGAGAAATGTGCTGATAAATGTTTGTATGTTGAAAACTAATGCTCCGATTTTAACAGAATTTTCTAATTTGGATTTCACCTTTATCAGACATTTTATATTCTTAATAAAATGAAAATGTTAAGCTAACCTATTTTTGCTATCTTTAACTGAGTTTAAACAAAACTGAAGGTTTAAATTGAAAATTGCAAGAATTGTCAAGGTTTAAATAGAATTATCTGAACAAACTCTTTTTTGTACGTTAGACATGGAACATATATAAAAGAGTAAAGGAATATTTTAACAAAAAAAATCAGTTCTATTTGTACGATTCTTTAGATAAGGCAAAATTTTGGTAGACTCGCTATAACTCCTTTAGGGAGTGAATTTTAAACTGAATATAATTTATACAAACAAAATCAAAGTTTTAATATTATGTTGTATATAATTGTTTGTTTCAATTATTTAAAATATATATCCAGATTGTAATGTATCCTTGTATTTTAGCTGCAATATACTCTAAAATATATTTAAATTTTAAATTTCAAGAATTTTCAAAACATTGTTTGCGATTTCTCTCCTTTTTTATCATTGACTAAATTTTATATTCTTCTGTAAGTAGGGGCAAGAAACCGTTTTTATATAATACAAAATTAGCAATCTTAATACATTCTGGGTAAATCAAAAGAAGGAATATTTTAGTAAATGCGGAAATCACGAATTTGAGACTCTTGAGAACTGTTTACAACCGTTTGAATGAATTGGAAGCAAATATTTTTTATAACAATTATGCCATTTATCATGTTTTAGAATGAAGGCTGCAGTTATTTTCCCTTTAACACAGAAATGATGTCTAGCTCTGCAATATATATATATATATATATATATATATATATATATATATATATTTACTTCTCAATTTTATACCACAGGGTTTCACTCAATGACTAGTATGACTGAGAGGCAAGCGATATTGGTTGAGCGTGTGCAACTGGTTGAGAGTGAAAGAGTGTTGGCGTTTGTAGTTATCAATACAGGATGTCTGAGCTTGTTGTTGTAGAAATAAGTGAATGATTTGATTTTGTGATTTTTTGTACCGCAATATCGTTTTCGTATTTTTTGTTAAAATAATCGGAAATGCGAAGCGTAGAAACTACTTTTATTGTTAAAGAAATGGATTTAGTACATCTGCCTAATCTCTTATCGACGATGAAACAAACTCTTCATGATACTTATCAGTGTATTCAGGAAAAAAAAAGAGGTTCATTAAGGGAAGAGAATGGCGCGTCTTTATGATGCTTAGGTCAGCACACCTTTCTCGTTATAGTTTTATTACACTTTTTTAAGCTATATCTATAAAAGAATCGAAATACAAAATTATTTATCAATACAAACATGTGATTACATCTATATAAATAACTATTTTTTCTGCATCGTTTTATTATTAATACATACCAATCTGTTTAAAATATATTGAGAGATATCAGTCCTTAGGTCAATGGAGGATAGTTATTTATTTGTACTTTGTAAATTTTATATTAAACGTTATTTCTATTAATTAATTATTGTTTTTATAAAGCTTTGCAAAAAATAATAAATACCTGTGACTTATTTTTCATAAAGCAGCAGTCATCATAGGGAAAAAAAGTCTTCATAATGCGTAAGACTCATAGGGAAGCAGCAGAGAGATGCCACTTATAATCTATGTACTAGCTATTACTACCAGTGAGATTTAAGCAGAAAGTGGCGTGTGTTCAGACTAGATGAAACGAAGCGCGTAAAACAACTACGTTTGGCAGGAGCCAGAGAGGAGATTATAAGCATGTATCAAATAGTTTTGCATCAATATCAGTAGGCAGCGCATCTGCAAATGAAATATTGGTCGATGAGGTTGCATGATTTCTATTCTGCCTACGCATTTCCTGAACAGGTGGATCTATTGTCTCGCCTCCACCATAACGGCATATGACTCCACTGGATTTTTCTTTTACAGATATGTAAAAGATCACGCACACTCACCTCCGTAGGAAAACACTCCAGTAATAAGATTATCTGACACCTCAGATCCTGGTAAAGACTTCGCGTGGGTAAGATTTACCGTCTCGGTGGAACATCTGCTACTAAGCTTTCTTAATTACGCAGTAGTTAATTTATTAATTTGTATTTAAAACCAATAAAAGAAAAAGATTTCCTTATATCTATTACATTATCCCTTTTAAGTTGATTTGAAGTGTAATAAATAGTAACACTTTGTTTAACCTTTGTAAAACATAAAAATAATAAATTAGTCAATATTTGTAATCAGATGAGAACAGATTTGTTATCAGACGATAATTACTTAAAATGTGATAACGATGTGAAATTTGTTCAGTAAAAATTATTAATAACAAAAAGAAGAGCATGATACAAAAACTTGCGTCATTACAATTTTGACGTATCAGTTTATAGGCGTATTGATTTCTTAAAATGTAGTTTAAATACAACACGAGTGCCGAAAAAAAATCCTCCAAACATCCACTCTTTGAAAAAAATCCTAAAATAAATTATTCTAGAGTAGCGCTATTTTATCCATTCAGTTCCACTCAATTTACTGAATTTGCCCTTTCTCCGGACAAGTTCTGAAAAAAGATACTCCCTTTGTCCCAGAATAAGTGTCCCATTTAACACGTGAAGAGAATTTGCAAATGTGATACTTTTGGGGGGACAGAGGGAGCATATCGTTTATTTTCTATCTTTGGGCATCCAAAATTCAAAATTATGTTAATTTCTTTTGAAAAAAATCAAAACTATTCCCGTACAAAGAAATGATACATTACATTTCGAAAGAAGCTTTGTTAAGTAGGGTAGGAATGTAGTTTAGTGGAACCGACAGTTTTCTTAATTAATAACATGGGTACACATTTTTTTCTATGAGTAAAAGGAATATCAGTGGTAAGAAAGACAAAATAAGAACAGTCGAAAAATCAACACTTAGTTTTTAATGAAAACAGAGTTAATCTTCTTGCCATATAACTCCATTGTTTTACATATTTGCAGTGTTTAAAAGCGATCACGAGTCCTTTTTGAAATAATTGAATACATACTTTTTTGTGGATTTTAAACAAGCGATGAAAAGGCTGAACCTTTCGGATAGATATAACAGGCTATTTGTTGTTGTGTTTGTTTCTAATGTCCCCCGGTCGGAAGTATTCCAGACCAGGTCCATATAGGCTAGCGGGCTGAAGGGGGCCCTCTAGTCTATATGGACCGGTTTCGGTTTATAATAGCTTCGGTTTATAATGGCAACACATGGGTCGGAGTCCGATTTAGCCAGATGCCACCTCAATTTTGACCTACATCTGGGGGAGAATCGTACCTTCTCCCACCCTTTCTAACCTCATAGACGGACTTTCCAGTCTACGGATTTAACGTGCCCATATCCTGAATAGACACTGAGGGATTGTATAGCTCTCGTCTAGATTCGATCTTATCACCCTCGGAACTAATATGCTACCTTAGGCCCAATAGGTCATTTATTTACTTATTATTGTTTCGATATTTAATAGAAAGTGATGTATAATTTTGAAGAGCCGTTTGCAATTCTGATTCATTTTCAATCGTACTACATCTCTTTAAAATGTTTACCTTTGTCTTAAAAAGCTTCATCTATGTTGTGATAAAAAAAAAAAAATCACTGAATTTTTAACTTTTACACTCTTATTTCATTAAGGCGAAGTTAAAATTTCTTTTTCTGAAATTTATTGAACTCAAGTGGAATCTTTCAATAATAATCTGTTTTAAGTTAAGTCCTTGCTTTTCTCCTGCCACGAAACCCTGGTGTAACAATACAATTCAATTGCATTAATTGTTGAATTGAAATGTTTTAACTGAAAGAAACCAATCTCCTTTGAACCTCGAACAGATCTGATTCAAATATTCTGATTTACATTCTAAGGTCTCCAAATTCGATTTGATTATTTTTTGAAAAGAGATTTAAAACTCGTCCTTAGTGCTTCTAAAACAGATATTACCTAGCCTTTATTACGGACTCCTTGAAATATCTATCTATTTTATAATGGTAAACTCTTTAGTTTTTGAACACATATAGGAATTTGTTAACAAGTAGTAATAAAAATTAGTGAAGATGATATTGCATGTTATAATATTTGCCATCCTCGGTCTGCTACAGAGTATTTTTTTTTCACTTGGTTAATACCAGTATATAAAATGAAGATTTTGCGTAAGTTATTAGTTTCTGTGGTTATTAAGCACGAGTTATTAGTTATTAAATCAGTTTCATAACACGCATATGTTGATGTTAAATTACTCCTCGCTTGTGATATAGCAATGTTAAAAATTTTGAAATATCCAATTAATTATAAAATTAATTGAAGGTTAAAAATACGTAACAGATGAGAATGTACAACTAACAATGCTTAAAAGTTTGGCAGCTAACAATTACTAAATGGGACATAAAGCTATTAAACATGTCTGAAAGATTAAAAATAAATAAAACTTCTCGAAATAACTTCAAATATATTATTTTTTATGCAACTATAATCTTTCCGATACATTAAACGAACATATATAGATCATGTGCATATATATAGCCCATGAAAGTGAAATAATCTTTTGCTCTGCTAAATTTGCCATGAAAAGTACGTATAAATAGAAAGGTAATATTACCCATAAAAATGGGAGCAAGAGAAATTTCACGATAAATACAGATTATAAAAATAAATCTGTTGTTGCAGACAAATAAATTACAACGTCAAAAATGTTAGAAGCGAATGCTGTCAATATTTTGTTTTTTATGAACCTTAAATAAAACAGTGTCGTATTAACCATTAAAAAAATCTTTAGTCATATCTTAGGGTATCGTATTTCAGTAGAAGAATAATAATGCTTGGATATCTAAGAGATAGATATTGTATAGGGTCAAGTAAAAGTATATGCTATTTAAAAAATTTGCAATCGGTAAGTAGAAGAATGAAAATTTTGATGATCAGGGTCACTCTTTCCTATGTCATAAACTTAAGGCTTCCGTGTACTAACCTTATTGGATTCACTCACCTTAATTTTAACCTACGGAGAAAATTTGTCTTGGGATTGCAATCTTGGGATTGCAATCGGAAAATTTGCAATCGGTAAGTAGAAGAATGAAAATTTTGATGATCAGGGTCACTCTTTCCTATGTCATAAACTTAAGGCTTCCATGTACTAACCTTATTGGATTCACTCACCTTAATTTTAACCTACGGAGAAAATTTGTCTTGGGATTGCAGAATTGGGTGTAAAGATTTTTTTTCAATTGTGTTCCGTAATAAAGAAAGAAATTTTTCGCCTTGGGGAATTTTTCGTTTTTTAAAAGAAGGGAAATAGCATTTAAAAATTTTAATTATTCTGGGGGAAATCTGGTACAGTGTGTTTTAAACACTGTCACCCCTCTAACGGTACAGTGGTTTGAGACGAAATAGATGGTACGGTCGGATCGGATCCGACCCTATCTCTTTTTTGATGAGGTTTTTGGTAGAAATAAATACGCAATAAACATTTTTGATGTACAGTAACATTTATTGATAATGTTTTACATGAAATAAAAACCTTTCTGTAGAAAAAAAAAGATCAACGAATTGTAATTTTGCTAAACAAAAAAAATCTCTCTGGCATTTACATAGAATGTTGTATATAATATATTAGGTTTAATATGTAATTTAGTCTTGTACCTAGTTTTAGAAGTTATTGAACAAAACTTCCGAGCACAAGAATGTAAAAAATAATATATACTGACATTTTTGGCCTTCAAAATCGAACTAAAAGAATAAAAAATCTAAAAAAAAATGACTAGTGATCATGAATAGCGTTTTTCAACAGACACTCGTTTTTACTGCAAACTTATAACTGCAAACGCTCCAACAACTATTGCAAGAGTACCTGGTAGGGTTCCTTGTCAACTCAATCTCTTGCAATGAGAGGGGAGAGTACGGGAAGGGATAAACACACAACTGGGTGGGATCCGACCCCACCGTACAGTCAGAGGGTTAAATTCCTTTGGGTCACGAAATTTATAAAACGAATCCTGTTTCAAGGTGCAGAAAAGTTCAGGCTATCTGAAAATGCCATTTGTATTTCATTTTCAGTATTCAGGTAGCTGTAAATATTAGACACACTTTCTCCATAAGTTAACACTGAGGTGAGTGAATCCAATAGGGATAGTACACAACAGACTTTATGGTGGGAAGTTCAGTATATAAAAATATGAATATATAGCCTTTATTCCATATGCATTAAGAAAAATACCATTCCGTTTCTTTGAGATACAAGGGAACAATAAACTAAACGAATCGTATAATTTGCTTTTAATAATCAAGGTTATTTTGTGAGACAGCAAAGTCAATAATAAGAGGTGATAGTAAATAAACTTAGGACAGAGTAATCATATATGAAACACATAATTTGGAAATTTCAAAAAACCAATTTTTAAACTTTTTAATGGTTAATACTGATTTTTACAGCATTTAGTCAATCCGTAAGTATCTCGCAGAAAAAAATTATTTCATTTGACAAATGTACAATAAAATTAAGTGCGTCAAAGTGATAAACAGCAAGTATTATAAAAAATATAGTGCTGAATCACCTATCTGAGGCTCCCAGCTAAGAAAAAGCTAATAATTTCCTCGGTATATTATGCGAATGTCTCAGCACAAGTACCTCCGCATAAAACAAAACAAAACAAAAAAAACAAACGTGTTATTGTCATAGATGTCTGCATATAAGTTTTTTTAAAGCTTCTATTGCGTTTTTCAAACGATATACATTCTAATGTTTCCAGCAATATGTGATAGCACTTTTTCCAATGACCATACAATCTCACAAGTTGCACGTTTAAACAAATGATAACATCAGATCTATTAAATGAATCAAATGGACTGTTGTCACGAAGTAAAATTACTCAGATCTAAAATTAAACCTCAGCCCGCGGAAATATTTGATAGTGGGATATAATTATATTTTCTGAATGCATGGTGAATATATAACTTCCAAATATATGTTAAATATACGGCTACAGGAGGTCATGACAAGCCATAATCATCTAACAAGAGATTCATCAAAGAAAAATAATGGTTGAGATTATAGTTTCGATTAATTTCTTTTGCCTCCTTAGAAGTAAAACTAGGTTGTAATAAGAGTTTTGATCTTCCGTCCTAGCGGATACGTTATTAATTGGTTTCGTATAAAAGTGACGCAATAAAGAGAGAACATATATATATATATATAGCAATTAATTTCTCTGTACCTACAGAAGCATTCAACCCTTGGAAAATTAATTTACTAAAACTAGTACAAGCTAAATTACCCAATAATAGTAATAACATTAATAATTCCAATAAACACTTTAAAGCTGCTATTACAAAATTACAAGATGACTTTATAGTCACTTA